>CM076575.1:1858280720-1858493945 GCA_034641835.2 Pinus albicaulis | reverse complement strand
GAGACAACCCCAACGAAGAATGAATCCTGCTCTAAAGAACATTTTCGAGGAAGAATTACAAAAATTATTGGATGTAGGTTTCATCTACCCCATCTCAGATAGCCAATGGGTGTCTCCGCTGGTTATTGTTCCCAAAAAAAATGGTAATGGCAGATCTGCGTAGATTGTAGGGAGCTAAACACGGCAATTCAAAAATACCATTTCCCTTTGCCATTCATTGACCAAGTCCTGGATACCTTTGTTGGGAAGAAGTTATTTTCCTTCCTAGACAGGTTTAGCGGGTATAACTAGATATAGATTGCCTCGAAAGACTAGGATAAAACAACTTTCACATGCCCATGGGGGACCTTTTCATACAGGGTCCCCCCATTTGGCCTGTGTAATGCACCTGTAACCTTCCAGAGGGCAATTCTGGGATTTTTTTTTTTTTTTTTTTCCTGATTTAGTCGATGAAAGCGTTGAAATCTATATGGATGATTTTACTCCATATGGAAACTCATTTGAAGAAGGATTGGAAAATTTGGAAAAAGTACTCAAAATATGTAAGTAGACCCATGTATCTCTGAGTACATTCAAATGCCATATGATGAGGGAAGAAGGAATAGTATTGGGACATTTGCTCTCAGCTACTGGAATTCAAGTTGATCCGCCCAAAGTAGAGGTAATATTGCACTTCTCGGTACCCAAGACACCTACATAGGTATGTAGCTTTATTGGTTGTGCTGGTTATTACAGACGCATTATAGAAATTTTTTCTAAAATAGCACGTCCACTTTTTCAATTGCTAACAAAAGATGCAAAATTCTTGTGGACTAAAGACTGTGAAGCAACTTTCACAAAAATCAAGGGACTGGCTTACAAGGCTCCGATCCTTTGAGGACCGGATTGGGCATTACCGTTTCACATACATGCTGATGCTTCTCAGACAACAGTAGGAGAAGTCTTAGGATAACAGGTAGATAAAACACTGTATGCAGTTTACTATGTTAGCAAGAATTTAATTCCTTCTGAATTGAATTACATGGTGATGGAAAAAGAATTCCTGGATGTCATATATGCTATCAACAAGTTCCGACAATACATCACCGGGTATCCTAATTTTTTAAATAATGACCATGCAGCAATAAGGTATTTGATGAATAAACCTATCAATCCTGGCCGCATTACAGATGGTTTCTATTACTTCAAGAATTTGATATCACAATAGTAGACAAACCAGGAAAAGATAATGTAGTTGCTGATTTTCTGTCTAGAATGGATAACAATGATGAATGCACACCTTTAGAAGATAGTTTTCCCGATGAGCATCTTTTTGCAATTTCTACTAACCCTCTGTGGTATGCAGATATTGCTAACTATCTTGCTACAGGGAAGGTGCCTCATCATTTGTCATATAAGGAAAAACGAAAAATTATTCATCACAGTGCCGAATATTCTTGGATGGCAGGGTACCTCTTTCATACAGGAGCCGATAAGCAGATTCGGCGCTGTGTATTTGAGGATGATATTTATGAAGTACTAAAGGCTGCCCATGATGGCCCTTGTGGGGGCAATTTTGGAGATAAAAGAACAGGCCATAAGGTGCTACAAATGGGATATTAATCACCTTCTATCTTTTGGGATGCGTAAAATTATGTCTAGAGATGTGATAGTTGCCAGCGCATGGGGCAGCCCGGTCGAGTTGATGAAATGCCCTTGTAGCCATAGGTAGTCCTCGAACCTTTTGAGAAATGGGCTATCGATTTCATTGGACCCTTCAACCCACCCTCCCAGCAAAAGGTTCACATTTTGGTCTGCACTGATTACGTGACTAAGTGGGTAGAAGCCAAAGCTGTCGCGAAAGAAACATAACAGGTGGTTTCAGATTTTCTATTTGAAGAAATTTTTGCTTGTTATGGTACTCCGAGGGAGATTTTTTCAGATGGAGGAGCACAATTTACATCACACATGATAGCAAAGCTTATGCAGAAATATGGGGTCATGCACAGGGTGTCATCTCCATACTACCCCTAGGCGAATGGACAAGTGGAAAGCACAAACAAGACATTGGAAAATATCTTGACAAAAATTATGGCATACCATCGTCGGGATTGGGCTCAGAAGCTGCTTCAAGCTCTCTGGGCATACAGAACAACATGGCAGAACACAACTGGGTTTTCACCATTTGAGTTGGTTTATGGGAAATCCCCATTGTTTCCAATAGAATTTGAAATTATTACACTCAGAACAACTCTTGAAGTTGGTTTGGAGCTGTCAGATGCCTAGGAACACCGACTGGACCAACTTAATGAACTAGATGAAATCCGTTCAATGGCTGTCCAGAGGACTACTGCTATTCAGCAGCAGAGAATGAAATGGCACGATAAGTTTATAAAAAACAAGGTGTTTCATAGGGGATATTGGGCATTACTTTATGACTCCTGTTTTAAGGGTTTTAAGGGAAAGCTTTGCACTCGCTGGATGAGACCTTACGAGGTGGACGTTGTATTTGATAATGGAATAGTTAGGCTAGTTATAATTGATGATACACGTGCTTCATTCATATCAAATGGACATCGCCTGAGATTATATTACCACTCAGCCTCTAAGGATGCTTTCATCAAACATCTCTCTGAGAAATTTGGTTTGAAGGTTATCAACGCAGAGAACTCTTCCTCTGCATCCTCATTCTAAATAAAAAGTAAATAATAATAATATAAATAAATAAATAAATAAATAAATAAATAAATAAATATATATATATATATATATATATATATATATATATATATATATATATATATATATATATATATATATAAAAGATAATACTGTTACTATTTATTTGTTGTCTTTTTGCAAGAGTTACTACTAGGGAGCAATGTTTTAGAGCTTAAATTTTTTCTAAGTATCGATGCTGTTACTCAGTTGCTACTACTCATGATGTTATTAGTCGGTTGCTGCTACTCATGATGTTGTTACTTGGTGGTTGCTACTCGATGCTGTTACTCTAGATGTTGTTACTTCGGATGCTGCTACTTGATGGTGTTACTCCGGATGGTGTTACTCTGGGTACTGCTACTCACAATGCTGTTACTCTAGATGCTGCTACTCACACTGTTCTTACTCCATCCGCATCATTACTGCGCTGTCATTCTATCAACCGTCGCTTCCTCTAGGTAGGCCGCCAGGTATGTCTCCATTTGAATCTGATGGATTTAATTAAAACTTCCATGTGAAAGACATTAATGCCGTAGAAGACAAATTTTAAGTTGGGGGGGCGGGTGTTGTCATAACTAGACAACAACGTAATGATGATTCCAAAATCCATTATTACAACTTCGTGTGATGGTACACCCTACGATCCTTCCATATAATCATTAAATATGCATTGGGATTTGCAATACGCATACAATACGGATCGATTAGCCCTTTCCACCTCATACAAAATAATTACTATTCCATTCATCACACTTACCATACTTTTTCATGAGTTTCCTCGTTTCCCAAGAATTACCATTTGTATTTACCGTTACTACCCCTCATTTTTCACCATGTTGTTTTTGCCAAATTTGGTACCCACCACTCTGTCCAACAGTTTGCTGTTCAAGAGTGTTGTTATAGTCTCCACGGGATGGGTGGACTGGCTGTGTGGCATGAACCTGAAAATACAGTCTTAGTCCGCAACAATCCAGATGTGTGCCAAGTTTTTGTCAATGCAGGATGGGATATCTACTTTGATAGATTGCAGAGGTTTGAAAAGGGAATCACAATGGAGTTTGCACTTAATTTGGATGAGAATTGCTCGCAGGTCAGAGGATTAGAAATTCCCTCGTAGAAGAAGTAATTGCGGAAGTTAGCGGGCTAAGACAACAAGGGCAGTAGTGGTTTGCTTGGAGAACTTCCCTCCCAGATTTTCCCGAACTGTTTTTGTAGGCAAGAGAAAGTGTCGTTCAATATGGGAGAGGATATGAGCACAAGTCTGTACCATATCCATGGAACGAAGTAGCAGGTTTTGTAATGAAATACATAACCTGCGAAGGACAGGCCACAAATCTGTTCAAATATCATTTTAAAATCTTGGCTCATCTTCGATTTCCGCAGGCTCAGGTGCATTCCTTAAACAAGCCTTTCTTTCTATTAAAACAACTTCAGTACATGGCACAGTCTGCTCGACATTCACGCCAGATGCTGATAGTTCTCTCCAATCATGGATTGGTTTGTTTACTGGTCATGCATGCAATAGTTCGATTTCGAGTTTCTTGGGTAGAACTCTGCGAGTCATCGGAAGAAGAGATAGCAACTGTCATTGCTGCTAGAGAGGAAGAACTAGTATCTCCAGCTGGTTTAGGAGAGGAAGAACAGTCAGAAGAAATGGAAATAGACTAGGAAGAACCATAAGAAATGGATATGGAGGTTGATCAGGAAGAACTGGAAGAAATGGGAATGGAGGAGACAATTGGTAATACAGTTAAGGTTGCCACACAAGAACCATCCTCGCCTGAAGAACCTACAGATGAAGGAATTATGGGTATAGCGCATGAATTTGAGACTATCTTACAGTCATCAACTTTCATTAATGAAGAACATGAAGGTGGAACATCGGACAAAGGGATGGCAAGTGATGCTGTTATGCAAGAAACAACATCACTTGCCCAAGCACATATGAATATAGAAACAAGCGGGGGTCCCACACAAGAACCACCCTGGATTTAGTTAGTACAGGGAGACAGAGAAGAATTAATCCACGAAGTCGGCACTATTCCACAAGAACTAGTGCCGACCGCAGGAGAGGAAGTAATGCATGGAGAACAAGGAGACAGAGGAGAAATGACCCGCGAAGTCGACACTGTTACACAAGAACCAGTATCGACCACAGGCGAAGAAGTAATGCACAAAGGACAGGAGGACAAAAAGAAAATTATCCTCAAAATCGACACTGTTCCACAAGAACCGCTGTCGACTTTGGCTAAAGAAGAAATACATGAAGGCACAACCCAAGTAAGAAACGAGGGCAATGAAGGTATTCCCCATTCCCCTTTTTATTCTATGATGCCGGGAGGGGTGAGGGGGTTTCGCTGGTCCCAACGATTAATGGAGGAAATAACTGTTCCACCAGTATTGAGGTTTGTCGACCTAGGGAAGGACATGACCAATATTGGCCCATTAATTGCTGAATCTCAGCAGGAGCACCTAGAGGCTCACTAGGGAGACAAAATTTCTGTGGAAACACCGGAACATAGGATGGCCGACGAAAGCGCTGAGGTAAATGAGGAGGAGAATGCCCCTGGAGATAGGGAGCCAAGCCAGAAAGACCTAACAGAAAAACCAGTTGATAACATCAACAGCATTCCACCACCTCCTGAGCCTACCACATGCCTGGGAGATGAATTTATTGTCAAACAGGAGTGGGTTGAACAGTGTGAGAAAAGAAGATTACCTCTCAAGAAAAGGTATCAATTTCAATTCAGTGAAACCATGCGATTAAAGAAGGAATTTTGGGAGTTGAAGAGGCAAGAATCCCGGTTAAAGAAGAAGCTAAAAGCATATAAGTGGAAGGTAGTAAAAACTAAAATTGAGGTCTCCTTTGCGGCTACACAGACTGGTCCGATTGAACATCTGTTTGAACCCCAGGAATTTTTCCTGGCCGCTGAAATTCAGAGATGGAAGTCTGCTGCGAATGGACATAAGAAGGAGACGATGCAGGTTTGAGAGTAGGCTGCCAGGATTGTCACAAGGTACATAGAGGAATTGGATAGAGCGCAGCAGAGGCAAAGAAAACATAAGGGCAGGATAGAGGAGTTATAAGAGCAAGTGCAAACGCTGCAATCAGATAAGGAGAAGATGTTTTCTTTGGTGCAGCAAGTAATGGCCTATAGACCTCCCACACATAGTTATGCCTTATTCCTTCATGAAAAATTTCTTTTCTTTTATCTTGAGAGTATATATAAGGAAATTTGTCATAAAATTGAGGACCCAATCCAGTTTCTCCATATTTTTAAAATTCATGATATCATAGGACAACACTTAATGTGCTAACTCTACATGCATGGTTAATTCTTAAGGAACGATCAAGCCTTCAACCCCATTCCATTCGTGGGGGATATTCATTTAAGAGCCTTCACCTCCTACACTATCAATCATATTAAATGGAGAAAGGATTATGATACGTTTGAAGAAAACCAAGTCACAAGGCCGCTAATGATGAGGAGGGAGCATGGCCAGGCAACAAATATTTATAACAAGAATTTTAACTTTTTACAGATTGAGGGGAATAGGGAACATATGTTGACAACCCAGAAATGGTGTGCTGAACTCTGTGTCAGACAGATAAAAAATTTCCAGAATGAAGCGCTGGACAGTTGTCAAAGGAGGTGGATGTTGTCATCTTTAGCCATCAGAGGTCGAGAACCTTTTGGAGCACCTAACTTTGCACGGGCACTAGAAAGAGTGTCACATTTTTTAGCATGCATTCAGACTTGTGGGGTCCGGTGTGTTAGTGTCAATCTAGTCATACCGCCATCAGTGATTAAAACTGCTCTTTTGCATTTGCTTATTAGGTGTCTCATACCAAATAAATTTCACCATTCCGCTAGGTCATGGATTCATTGATGGTAGTAATTTTTTATCAGTTTTCCCTCATAAGGTAATTGCTGATTTTCCTTTCTATGGTCTTTAGTCATTAGTCACTTTCATTCTCAAAGTCATATCAGTAGGTCATAGGATGGGTTTCATTAGTTTCTAGGGTCTCACCATGGTCAAGTTAATGAGTCAAATGTCAATAATATCAGCAAGGTCACGAGGAAGTCAATAAAATCAAAGTCACTGCACCTGGAAGATTAAAAATATATTTTATTCAGCTTGATGTAATTTTCACCTCAAAACCATGTTTTGAGGTGAAAACATGATATTTTGCCTTTATTATCATTCATTATGTAATTTTATATCATCATATGTAATAAGTCACAATTTAGAAGCTGTTATCTCCACAAAGTGATGTCCCTGCCTTCAGAGAAGTTTTCCGCAGCACGTTCAATGCCAAATCATCTTCCAACTAGATCTATCAGAAGGAGTCTAGAAAGAGCTTTCCAATGGTATACTGCACTCTTAAGATTGACTTCTGGATTGAAATTTATGCTTAAGTGAAGTAAAATTCCCTATATCTTCAAATAACTGCTATTTCCCATTTTTTCCCTCAAAACTTCATGTTTAAAGTTTTAATATTTCCCTTATAAAAATCCCTTTTCCTCTCTCCGATCATAAAATCGCATTATAAAAGTCTTTTAAAAAAATTTAAATCATATATGCGATTAAACAAACCACTTCCCCACCATTACCCCTAAAATTTATAATAAAGTTTATGTTATACATATAAAGTCCCCGCCGATCCCAAAGCCACTTCGCCGTCCTGCCTTTGAAACTTTATAATAAAGCTTAAAGTTTCATATCATTAAACCCCAATTGCAATCGCAACTCTTTAATGGGTGTTGTGCTCAACTTAGTGTTCCTAAATTGAGGTCATTAATTATCAACCAGGTGTAGTAAATTGCTGAAGTGTGGTGCACTGTATGTGCCTAGGTATCTGTTTCTCACTACGTTGTGTTTAGTGTTTTTATGATGTTTTTGGTTTTATGGTTTTTTATGTTGAAAAAGAGCTAAGAAGTTTAAACTAAAACAGAGTGAAACTATTCTAAACTAAGTGTGCACTAGAGGACAAAAAATGCAAAACATGATAAGGACTCATAGCAAAGAAACAAATTACAACATGAACTCATTAACCCATATCATGAACTTATCCAATTCATTCATTTAGAGATATGTTGGAATAGTTTGAGAAAAGGATAAGTTTTCAGTGCAATTGAGGTTTTCCTAAGTCAACATTCAACTTACAATGTTACAACATCTCATCCATGGTTAAAGGTTTATTGGAACATAATTGGAAAAGAACATTTGTAACACAATAATATTTCTACTCTAAACTAACTTCTAATTCTGTTCTGCAACTCAATTTAGCACCACTAGGCCTCATTCAAAATTTATAGATTTATTTTTAGAATAGTCTTTGAGAAAAGGCTTATTTGTGAAATGGTAAAGAGGTTGCAAAATACTCAAGGCCTTAAACTGATATTAGTAGCTTCTGTCCAGATGATGATGTATTAATATGAAGTTGGAACAAAAGAAGTTTTGTAAATAATGAAGACCGTGGTATCTAAATTTAACAACTAATACAATTTAAAATGCAATGGATAACAACTAAACTAGAATGCTAATTCAGTGAGCTAAGACTAAACTAGAGTGCTATTATCTAACTTGAAATGAATTGGAGCTGAACTAGAATGATACTAATACAGTGAACAAGGTTAAACTAGAGTACCATTATCAAGCTTGGAATATAGTGACAGAATTAAACTAGAATGACATCTACCTCCGGAGTATTGACTGAGCTAAAATGCAACTAATTCTATGAAATACTACAGCCCTACTTTGTTCAATATGAGTAATGTTTTGGAATAGCTTGTAGAAACAAGTATGGCTGTATCATTTCATGCATAAAATGTAAAATATAAATTTCAACAAAACGCGGTAAGCTCTGAAACACCACCACAGATATGTCTCATCCGGAATTAGTGATATTTTGGAAGAGATTAAAAAAAAACAAGACTAGCTGTAACAACTGATGTGATTGAGCATGAAAACATAAAGCTTAAATAAATGTAAATAACTCCTAAAATACTACAGTTATGCCTCATTCCATATTAGTAGTTTTTTGGAATAATTTGTGAGAACAAGACTAATCTGTAGCATCCAATTCAAATGAATATAAAAACCTGAAGTTCAGAAAATTGGTTAAACTAAGAATGCAGTTACTTATCTAAACATATAAACAAGGCTGCTCAGGTAGCAGGGGCCCTCTACCACCGGAGTAGCACGCAATATCTACTTCAATATTGACTCAGTGCTTTCAATAAAGTGATGCTTCTTGCATTAAAAGAGAAATTAATTCAAAACAGAGTATTTCGGATTTTTCAGATCTAGCAGCCAAAAACAAAATCTAACCAATAGTTTCTCGGTCTCCCGAGTCATACTTATAATGAAACTACATAACTACTTCTTGAGAAAAATAGGGATAAGTGTCTTTCCCATTCCTAATCAAATTAAAACTCTTATTAACAGTCTTGTTCTTTACTGTGGACATCTGTAGAGTCTGTGTTTTGATAGATAACTGCCTCTCTTCTTCGTGCATAACCGCTTTGATATTTTAACTCAGACTTCGTGGGGAGAAAAAATTGATGAGGGAATGATGTGGAATATGACCATATGTGTTTTTCCCTGAGTTGACACCTGGAACCTGCGTAGACATGAAGACAGCTGCAGAATCGGCAACTAGCTACAGAATTTCTGCATTCTGTAGCTAGGTGTAGTAAAAAAGTACTACAACAACGAAATCATGAAAACATAGCAAGTTAAACATTATATACAATATCAAAGAAATTTTAACTAATCTTATTGATCATTTAATCCTGAAATTAATAATGGACAAAGGAAATGAAGTGGAATGTGGTGGAAGAGAAGAACATCTTTGAAGCTCAACATACCCCCACTGCTAGGTTCTTGCATGTCCTCATGCAACTATTCCATGAACTCTGAGACCTCTGCAAGGACATCCAACCCTCTTCTTCTACTTTTCCTGGCAGTTAATGGCCTTCTGGGCTTCCTTATGACTAACTTGAATCTCAAATTTGTGAGTGCCCTGGTTAACTTTTTATTTTTCTTCTTCAATTTTTCACTGGCCTTGTACAACTTTTGCATTTGTAGAGACAGAGTTGAATTCATATCAGTTTTCAGCTTAACCTGCTCCCTTAGAATTTCATTCTCATTCTTGATATGCCTATTGAGTATTTCTAACTCATATTTATCTCTTCTTAGGATATCAATTGCAGATTTTGGTGGACTAGGAGTTCTGTCTCTACTTTCTGAAGCTCTCTTCTCTAGTGTCTCAGCATAATTGTAAATTTCTTGCTGTGCTGGGTCTATTTCAGGAGATTCTTCATCAAAATCCTCCTCATACTGATGTTCAGGTGTTTCTTCATCCTCAATGTTTATAATTCCAGTTTGTCTAACCTATTTTTTCTTTAATATTCCTCTAAGTCCGTGGCTCCGTCTTGGTTGAGATGGCCCTTCTCCTTTCTCTCTGGAAGATTTCCTTATTATCCTCTCTTTCTTAAGATGCCTCTTAATTTGGGCCAATTTCTCAGAAATCATTTATTCACTATCCTCTTGTATTTTTTTACCAGTTTTAGTTTTAGTTTTAGAGGTTTTCCATCTTCTGCTTCTTTTTGTAGATTTGTCTTTAGGTGGAGGTTCCTTGGGTTCTTCAAAGTGATTTCTCACTAAGAACTCATCCCAATTATCTCCTATTTTTCTCAAATGATGTTCAATCAAGATTTTGACTAAACCATGGTGGTATAAGTTTGTTTCCAGAAGTTGAACTCTCTTTTAAACACTTGAGGCCATTTTCTTTAAACTATGAAGCAAGAAAAAGGGCAAGTTGATTTCTTCTTCTAAGAAATGCATCATTAACCGAATATGGTAAACATAGAAGGTACCAAATCTACCTTCACAAGTGATAATTTTTTGCAAAATAAGCAACATGTTTCTCCATTTGTTCTTTAGTGCTGAACTAGGGATACCCTTTCTAAAAATGGAAACATCCATACCTGGTGACTTGAGTATTTGCTTCCATGTCTCGTTATGAAATTCTCTATTTTTGAACCACCTTTCTCCTTGTCTAGGTAGTTTCGTTGCCTCTGCAATGAAAGCCTCTGTAACAGTGAATTTAATGTCTCCTATTTCGACCTCGGCTCCATTGAAGGACCTTGCAAATGTTTTAGTCACCTCTTTGTGAAAACCACTAAATTTCTCCAAAAATTTCAACCAACCTGCTTGCTGTAACATTTATTTGATTTGTGGATAGCCCTCCAAGTACTTAGTTCCAACCGGTTCAGTCCTCACTATGAGACCCATAGTTTTTCTTTCCAACCTTAAAATTACTGCTCCTCTGTTCACAGTGGAAATGGTTGTTTGCTTCACAGATGCTTCCTCTGTTTTACAGACCAAAATGGTTAAGAGTTGGCTACGGGAAAGAATGATATGGAGTGGTTACGGAATGAGTATAATGAGGTGAGGATGATGTATATGAGTTGAAAGATATCACGGAAGAAAAGACCGCGGAGATATTTCGTAAGGAATTCAAAATCATCATTAAATACTTTGGCCTAGTGACGTGACTAATCCAATCACCATAGTACTTTAACCGTTAAGCTTTTAAATGATGATCAGATATGGGATTTGGAATGGCGGAATAGAAGGAATTTTATCCAAAGTTTTTATGAGAGGTTTGTTAGGCATGATCAACACAATTAATTAAAACAAATTTTTGAATTATACATAACTTAACTATACTAAAAATTTTCATGATCTGTCATTATAATAATTTCATAACTTTTACCTTTGCCTTTCCTCTGATCTTTGTGATCTTCATATGCTTTTTTCTCCCCTGAAAATCATTAATTTTTGAGTCTTCATAACTCCCTTGATTTTTCTTGTTGTCATGGATATGCAGGATCATTTTGTTGCAGATCAAGTAATTATTGGATAGTGCCTTTAGGATCTTTGGCTGCAGAATGTCTGTATGGCTGCAGAATGTCTGATTAGCTGCAGAATGTCTGACTGATTGCAGAATGTACCTGTAGAAGACTTGAAACATGAAATGGAATAGTTTGGGGCATGAATGGAATGTTGTATGGAATGAGTGAAAATGGATAATGAAATATGGTGTAATGGAATATGAATGAAGTGAATAATGGAGTGAAATGGATCACAACTTATGAAGTGGAGTGGAGTGTGAAAAGTAGCCTGCAATTCATGATGTGTATTATTCAATTGCGGAAAAACATCAAACTTAAAAATTTAGGATGGAAATGAGGTGGACCATGGAGTGAAATGAATGAAGTGTAGATGAATGAATGAAATGGAGTATGGATGAACGAAGTGAGATGGATCATAAGTGAAATGGATCTGCACTTATGATTTTGTAATAACTGCTTGCAGAAAGAACAAATTTGAAAAGCTAGAGGGTCAGAAAGATTATGATTTTCACTTCACCTTTTCTGTATAAACATGCCAATCAGTGATTGGTTTTCATGTTTATACTTTTTTTTTTTTTTCCAATCATCTGACTTCAAAAAATTTAATTAAGGTGATGAAGAAGAAAAATTCTTCTTCATTAACTTCACATCACTGTTTTCCTAGAATCTCTTGACAAATTCTTCTCTTGAGAGTGGTTTGTGATACAGCTTCAATCTATGACCATTCATAAGAAAAGTGACCTCTTCTTCATCTATTGTCCTGATTTTTATTGCTCCATTGTCAAAAATTCTTATAATTTCATATGGCCCAAGCCAATGTGTTTGGAATTTACCTTGGAAATCCTTGAACTTTGAATCAAACAAGAGAGCCCAGTCACCTTATTTGAACTTATTTTATTTGATGTACTTGTCATGCCATCTAGTCCTTTTCTGTTGGACTATACTTCTTTTCTGAATTGCATCTTGTCTGATCTCATCCAATTCATTAATCTGCTCCAATCTGTGCTTTTGTGCCTCTGATAGATCAAGTCCTAGCTGAACTGCCATTTTGAAAGTTTGAATCTGGAACTCTATGGGAAATAAAACTTGCTTTCCATAAACAAGTTCATAAGGAGTATGGCCTGTTGTGCTTCTCCATGTATTTCTATAGGCCCACAAGGCTTCAGGAAGCTTATCTGCCCAGTCTCTTCTATGTAAATGAACAGTCTTTGTTAAGATCCCTTTAATGACCTTATTAGTAGATTCCACTTGACCATTTGCTTGTGGATGATAGGGAGTAGATTTTCTGTGTCTAATTTTGTACCTCTCCATCATTTGTTCCACTAGCCTTGATGTGAATTGAGCTCCTTGATCTGTAACAATTTCCCTTGGGACACCAAAATGAGTAAAAATATCCTCAAAAAGAAAATTAACTACAGATGCTTCAGTAGCAGAAAGTAATGGCTTGGCCTCTGCCCATTTGGTAACATAATCAGTGCAAACTAATATATATTTCTTTTGTCTTGATGGAGGACTAATAGGTCCTACAAAATCCAAAGCCCATTTTTCAAAAGGTTGAATGTGTACCTGAGGTTGTAATGGCATCTCACCTGAAGGAGAAGGTTTCCCTACCCTTTGGCAACTGTCACACCTTTTGACATACTCTTTAGCATCTTTAAATAAGGATGGCCAATAATATCCTAAATTAAGGATCTTATAGGCTGTCCTCTTATCTGCAAAGTGTCCGCCACAAGGTTCATCGTGACATGCCTTGAGGACCTCAGGCATCTCATCTTCTCGAACACATCTTCTAATGATAAAATCTGCACCTGTTTTGTATAACTCATTAGCAACCCATGAATATTTTGCACTGTCATAAATGATCTTTTTTTTATCTCTTGCATTCATTATTGAAATAAATTTCCCTGAAACTAAATAATTAGCAATGTCAGCAAACCAAGGAGTTTGAGTAGAAATTGCAAAAAGATATTCATCAGGAAATTGATCTTCAACTGGGGTGTTGTCTTGGATGTTTTGGATTCTAGATAGGAAATCAAATACTGTGTTTTGTTTTCCAGGCCTATCTATAATGGTAATGTTGAATTCTTGTAAAAGAAATAACCATCTTATGACTCTGCCATTAGTAATTGATTTATTCATTAGATATCTAATTGCAGAATGATCTGTGTGAACAAAAGTTTCATAGCATGTTATATAGTGTCTGAATTTGTTTATGGCATGAACAACAACTAAAAACTCTTTTTCAGTTACAGTATAGTTTAACTTTGAAGGAGTCAAATTTTTACTGGTATAGTAGATGGCATAAGGAATCAGGTCTTTTTGTCCCAATACTGCTCCTAGAGCTGTATCCGAGGCATCTGTTGAAATATGAAAAGGTAACTTCCAGTTAGGTCCCCTTAAAATAGGTGCTTCAGAAATTTTTGTTTTCAGGGTCTCAAAGGCTAACTGGCAATCAAGATTCCATTTGAATTCACAATCCTTGGTAAGTAATTTGAAAAGTGGAGATGCTATCTTGGTGAAGTTTTCTATAAACCTTCGATAATATCCTGTAAATCCTAGAAAACTCCTAACATATTTTTGACAACTTGGAATAGATAAGTTAGAGATGACTTCAACTTTTGACTCATCAACTCTAATCCCATCCCCTAAAATGTGATGTCCTAAAACAATTCCTTCAGTAAACATCATAAAACACTTCTCATGAATTAGTGAAAGATTTGCTTCTTTACATCTCTTTAAGACTTTTTCCAAGTTTGCTAAGGCTTCTTCAAATGTGTTTCCATAAACTGTGAAATCATCCATATATACCTCTACACAATCATGTATTAGATCTAAAAAAATTCCTAGTACTGCCGTTTGAAATGTTGCTGGTGCATTGCATAGTCCAAATGGAAATACTCGGTAAGCATAGGTACCCCAAGGACAGGTAAATGTGGTTTTGTCTTGATCTTCCAGTGCTACTTGGATTTGATTATAACCACTAAACCCATCTAAAAATGAGAAGTACTTTTTGCCAGCTAATGTATCTAATACCTGATCTATGAAAGGTAGGGGAAAATGATCTTTAAGATTAGCTTTGTTTAATTCTCGGTAGTCAATACATACCCTCCATTTACCATTTTTCTTTGGCACAATTACCAAAGGAGAAACCCACTGACTATCTGAAATAGGATAGATAAAGTTGACATTCAATAATTTCTGCAATTCTTCTTTAACAATCTCCCTAAGATTTGGATTCATCCTTCTCTGAGATTGTCTGATTGGTTTACAATTTTCCTCTATGTAGATGTGATGAGTGCAAGTCTTGGGGCTTATCCCTTTCATATCAGTGTACTCCCATGCATATGTAGAAGAATGTCTCTATAATATCTTGACTAGCTCTTCTTGTTGAGATTTCTCTAGGTTCTTGTTTATGTTTAAAGTTTTGCCTGGAAATATCTCAATTGTAGAGCTGCCAAATTTATCCATGGAATAGAGAGACATCTGCCTTGATGAAAAAAACTCAATGTTGGATTCTTCTTGAAATTGTTCATGTTTATATTCCAAAGAGGATTCAAAGTTTTCTAAAGTATTCAGAATTTGACTATCTTCACTAATTTCTGAAATTGTGAAGAGAGGTTGTAAATCTTCTTCATCCTCTATCCATTGAGTATCATCTAAATCTGTAATTGTCCTAGCTGGAGGATACAAAGTGAATTTCTTAGTTGAACTACCATCAGATATGTACATATCACCGGATCTACAACTAATAAAAGCATCAGCTGTAGCCAACCAAGGTCTTCCTAATATAACAGGGTGTCCTCCTAGATTATTCTTAGGAGTTAGGATCATGAAATCCACAGGGTACTCCCAAGAATCTAGGGACACTGGAATGTCTTCTATTACCCCATCAGGTTTAATCACAGATCTGTCTGCTAATTGTAATAATGTGGGTGTAAAGAGAAGATTAGGAAGTTTAAGTTTATCCATGATTTGTCTACTCATGATATTGATTGCTGCTCCTAAATCAATGAGTGTGTTTTAGATCTCAATTCCATTGATGTGAATTTTGACAACTGGATTTCCTGGGTCTAGATACTTTGGAATAACAATCTTACCCATCATGATATCTGCTATTTTTCCTGCCAGTTGAATTTTCTTTGTCTCTCTTATTCTTTTTCCTGTTTCCTTCATGCTCAACTCCTTTATTGTCTTTGCGAATATTGGAATTTCCTTGATAGCTTGCAATAATGGGATCTTAATACAAAAATTTCTCAGCTCATCTAGGAAATCATAATTAGGCACCATAATTTGTTTTTCTACACCTCTATCAATTTGTAATCTTTCTGGAAAGGGAGGTGTAGAAGTGGATATTGATGGTTGCTCTAATAAAGGAGTTGAAATTATTGGTTCTTTTTGTGTTGATTTTTCAATATTTGGGTCCTGAAAAGATGTGTCTTCTTCAAGACTTTTATTTTCCGTAGAGAATCTTCCTCAGAGTTGTCTTGTTCTTGTATGATCACAGAAGGTTTCCTCTTTTCAAGTATTCTTCCAGACTTAAGTTGAACATCACTAAGGTCTAGAGGAGTAATCAAATAAGTTGGAAAATGTTGGCCTTCTATCATGTAGGTGTTTTGAGGATTTTTATTGTTGGGGTTTTGTATGGGTTGGGCAGGCAACTGATTTGTTTTCTGAGGAAATGGTAATGGAAGTGGTTGATTTTGATGTTGTATATTTTGAGGATTTGGTTGAGGATTTTGTTGAGGAGGAAAATGTGGGTATGGTGGATAGGATGGTGGATACTGATAGTACTGAGAGTATCTTCCATAGGGATTTTGTGCTCCTTGTGCCCAAGCTTGAGATTGATTTTGAAATTGGGGCCAAGGTTGCTGCCAAGAATTCCAATTTGGTGGAGGTTGATTATACATCTGATCATGAAATCCTTGTGTTTGAGGTCCTTGCCAAGGCCTTCTAGAGACAAAATTGAGAGATTATGTGGAACTTGTAGGAGTATCTTCTTGAAA
This sequence comes from Pinus albicaulis, assembly GCA_034641835.2. NCBI lineage: Eukaryota > Viridiplantae > Streptophyta > Pinopsida > Pinales > Pinaceae > Pinus > Pinus albicaulis. The sequence goes on along the minus strand of CM076575.1, from coordinate 1,858,477,315 downwards.
GACAGCTTTAAGACCAGGAAGTGAAGGACAACTCTTGGTCTCATGTTTTTCTGAACAAATTACACAGGTCTCTACAACTTTTGCATCTAAAGGACATTCTCTCAAGGCATGCTTCTTTCTACATTTGGGACAAAAGATTGCTAAAGCATCAGATTCAGCTTTTTGCTTGTTTTGTAACTTAAGGGTGTTTATTTGTTCACTAAGACTCCCTAAGATGTCAGATTTGAATTCATCAAGCATATGCCCTATCTCTGCCCTACTTACTGTCCCAGAAGCAGACTTACTTACCCTTGCAAGAGCAGGGTCTCTTGGGCCTTTTATAGTTTTAGATTTCCCTCTTGAAAGGTTGATACATAACTCAGCTATCTCAGGTAATGTGAGCTGAGATATATCCCCTTTTCCCATCATGTTACGGATATCCAACCATTCATCCCTAGTTGTTTTCAACAAGAGAGCTTTTAAGGTGTCTTGATCTAAGTTTTCCATTTTTGCTCTTTTGACGTTGTAATGAATTCTCTCCAACAAATATTCCAAGTTTTCATCTTCTTTTTGTAGCATCTTAAACACTTCCTCCTTATGATTGACTGGCATACAATAATCCAAATACCTCTCTAGAAATGCTTGTTTCATGTCTTCCCATGTCCTAATAGAACTGTTGATCAAACTCATAAACCACTTCAATGCCGCTCCTTTCAATGTTGAAGGAAATAGTTTAAGTTTTTGAGCATCTTGTAAGTAGTCATAGGTTCTACATAGGACTTCAAATTCAAATAGGAAGGTTTCAGGATCTTCAGTTTTAAGTCCATAAAAGTTTGGAAGGACAGAGGGTGAAATATTTTTCATAGTTGCATTGGTTTCTTCATCTACTATAGGAAACCCAAAAGAGCTTCCCATTTCTCTTCTACCTCTTCCTCTACCTCCTTCTCCTTCTGCACCTCTACCTCCTTCTCCTCTACCTCTACCTCTACCCCCTCCAAATAATGTGTGTTCTCCATTAAAGACTCCTCCTCCCCCTTCTTCTACCATAGTTGATTCTTCTGTGGAAGTGGAAAAGTTTGTGTCTCTAGCAGGGGTCCTTGAATCTTCTTCTAAGACAGGTTCAGTGGATGAAGTGGAAGGTCTTTCTAATGGAATATCTGATCTTAAGTCTTCTGGAAGTCTAGGATCAGTAAAGGATGGAATGTGGATTTGAGTTGGAGGTGTGCTGGCTCTTGGTCTAGGTGAAACAAGTGGTATTCTAGAAATTGAGCTTCTGGCTCTTATAAATCTACCCCTTGAGTCTCTTTCTCTACGCATATCATTGTTTTTTTTTTTTGGAAGTTAAGAAACAAGGCTACCTAGTTACACTTCCTCAGCAACGGTGCCAAAATGTTGTGCTCAACTTAGTGTTCCTAAATTGAGGTCATTAATTATCAACCAGGGCTAGTAAACTGCTGAAGTGTCGTGCACTGTATGTGCCTAGGTATCTGTTTCTCACTACATTGTGTTTAGTGTTCTTATGATGTTTTTGGTTTTATGGTTTTTATGTTTGAAAAAGAGCTAAGAAGTTTACACTAAAACAGAGTGAAACTATTCTAAACTAGGTGTGCACTAGAGGACAGAAAATGCAAAACTTGATAAGGACTCATAGCAAAGAAAAAAATTACAACATGAACTCATTAACCCATATCATGAACTTATCCAATTCATTCATTTAGAGATATGTTGGAATAGTTTGAGAAAAGGATAAGTTTTTAGTGCAATTGAGGTTTTCCTAAGTCAACAATCAACTTACAATGTTACAACATCTCATCCATGGTTAAAGGTTTATTGGAACATAATTGGAAAAGAACATTTGTAGCACAATAAGATTTCTACTCTAAAATAACTTCTAACTCTATTCTGCAACTCAATTTAGCACTACTAGGCCTCATTCAAAAGTTATAGATTTCTTTTTAGAATAGTATTTGAGAGAAGGCTTGTCTGTGAAATTGTAAAAAAAAGTTGCAAAATACTTAAGGCCTTAAACTGATATTACTAGCTTTTGTCCAGATGATGGTGTATTAATATGAAGTTAGAACAAAAGAAGTTTTGTAAATAATGAAGACCGTGGTATCTAAATTTAACAACAAATACAATTTAAAATGCAATGGATAACAACTAAACTAGAATGCTAATACAGTGAACTAAGACTAAACTAGAGTGTTATTATCTAACTTGAAATGAATTGGAGCTGAACTAGAATGATACTAATACAGTGAACAAAGTTAAACTAGAGTACCATTATCAAGCTTGGAATATAGTGACAGAATTAAACTAGAATGACATCTACCTCCGGAGTATTGACTGAGCTAAAATGCAACTAATTCTATGAAATACTACAGCCCTACTTTGTTCAATATGAGTAATATTTTGGAATAGCTTGTAGAAACAAGTTTGGATGTATCATTTCATGCATAAAACATAAAATATAAAGTTCAAAAAAATGCGGTAAGCTCTGAAACACCACCACAGCTATGTCTCATCCGGAATTAGTGAAAACAAGACTAGCTGTAACAACTGATGTGATTGAGCATGAAAACATAAAGCTTAAAGAAATGTAACTAACTCCTAAAATACTATAGTTATGCCTCATTCCATATTAGTAGTCTTTTGGAATAATTCGTGAGAACAAGACTAATCTGTAGCATCCGATTCAAATGAATATAAAAACATGAAGTTCAGAAAATTGGCTAAACTAGGAATGCAGTTACTTATCTAAACATATGAACAAGGCTGCTCAGGTAGCAGGGGCCCTCTACCACCGGAGTAGCACGAAAAATCTACTTCAATATTGGCTCAGCGTGTTCAATAAAGTGATGCTTCTTTCATTAAAGGAGAAATAACTTCAAAACAAAGTGTTTCGGACTTCTAAGATCTAGCAACCAAAAACAAAATCTAACCAACAGTTTCTCAGTCTCCCGAGTCATACTTATAATGAAATTACATAACTACTTCTTGAGAAAAACAGGGATAAGTGTCTTTCCCATTCCTAATCAAATTAAAACTCTTATTAACAGTCTTGTGCTTTACTGCGGACATCTGTAGAGTCTGTGTTTTGATAGGAAACTGCCTCTCTTCTTCGTGCATAACCGCTTTGATATTTTAACTCAGACTTCGTGGGGAGCAACAATTGATGAGGGAATGATGTGGAATATGACCATATGTGTTTTTCCCTGAGTTGACACCTGGAACCTGCGTAGACATGAAGACAGCTGCAGAATCGGCAACTAGCTACAGAATGTCTGCATTCTGTAGCTAGGTGTAGTCAAAAAGTACTACAACAACGAAATCATGAAAACATAGCAAGTTAGACATTATATACAATCTCAAAGCAATTTTAACTAATCTTATTGATCATTTAAGCTTGAAATTAATAATGGACAAAGGAAATGAAGTGGAATGTGGTGGAAGAGAAGAACATCTTTGAAGCTCAACATACCCCCACTGCTAGGTTCTTGCATGTCCTCATGCAACTATTCCATGAACTCTGAGACCTCTGCAAGGACATCCAACCCTCTTCTTCTACTTTTCCTGGTAGTTAATGGCCTTCTAGGCTTCCTAATGACTAACTTGAATCTCAAATTTGTGAGTGCCCTGGTTAACTTTTTATTTTTCTTCTTCAATTTTTCACTGGCCTTGTACAACTTTTGCATTTGTAGAGACAGAGTTGAATTCATATTAGTTTTTAGCTTAACCTGCTCCCTTAGAATTTCATTCTCATTCTTGATATGCCTATTGAGTATTTCTAACTCATATTTATCTCTTCTTAGGATATCAATTGCAGATTTTGGTGGACTAGGAGTTCTGTCTCTACTTTCTGAAGCTCTCTTCTCTAGTGTCTCAACATAATTGTAAATTTCTTGCTGTGCTGGGTCTATTTCAGGAGCTTCTTCAACAAAATCCTCCTCATACTGATGCTCAAGTGTTTCTTCATCCTCAATGTTTATAATTCTAGTTTGTCTAACCTCTGTTTTCTTTAGTATCCCTCTAAGTCTGTGGCTCCGTCTTGGTTGAGATGGCCCTTCTCCTTTCTCTCTGGCAGATTTCCTTATTATCCTCTCTTTCTTAAGCTGCTTCTTAATTTGGGCCAATTTTTCATAAATCATTTCTTCACTATCCTCTTGTATTTTTTTACCAGTTTCAGTTTCAGTTTTGGAGGTTTTCCATCTTCTGCTTCTCTTTGTAGGTTTGTCTTCAGGTGGAAGTTCCTTGGGTTCTTCAAAGTGATTTCTCACTAAGAAGTCATCCCAATTATCTCCCATTTTTCTCAAATGATATTCAATCAAGATTTTGACTAAACCATGGTGGTATAAGGTTGTTTCCAAAAATTGAACTCTCTTTTGAACACTTGAGGCCATTTTCTTTAAACAATGAAGCAAAAAAAAGGGCAAGTTGATTTCTTCTTCTAGGAAATGCATTATTAACCGAATATGGTAAACATAGAAGGTACCAAATCTACCTTCACAAGTGATGAATTTTTGCAAAATAAGCAACATGTTTCTCCATTTGTTCTTTAGTGCTGAGCTAGGGATACCCTTTTTAAAAATGGAAACATCCATACCTGGTGACTTGAGTATTTGCTTCCATGTCTCGTTATGAAACTCCCTATTTTTGAACCACCTTTCTCCTTGTCTAGGTAGTTCTGTTTCCTTTGCAATGAAAGCCTCTGTAACAGTGAATTTAATGTCTCCTATTTCGACCTCGGCTCCATTGAAGGACCTTGCAAATTTTTTAGTCACCTCTTTGTGAAAACCACTAAATTTCTCCAAAAATTGCAACCAACCTGCTTGCTGTAACATTTCTCTGATTTGTGGATAGCCCTCCAAGTACTTAGTTCCAACCGGTTCAGTCCTCACTATGAGACCCATATTTTTCTTTCCAACCTTCAAATTACTGCTCCTCTGTTCACGGTGGCAATGGTTGTTTGCTCCACAGATGCTTCCTTTGTTTTACAGACCGGAATGGTTAAGAGTTGGCTACGGGAAAGAATGATATGGAGTGGTTACGGAATGAGTATAATGAGGTGAGGATGATGTATATGAGTTGAAAGATATCACGGAAGAAAAGACCACGGAGATATTTCGTAAGGAATTAAAAATCATCATTAAATGCTTTGGCCTAGTGACGTGACTAATCCAATCACCTTAGTACTTTAATCGTTAAGCTTTTAAATGATGATCAGATATGGGATTTGGAATGGCGGAATAGAAGGAATTTTATCCAAAGTTTTTATGAGAGGTTTGTTAGGCATGATCAACACAATTAATTAAAACAACTTTTTGAATTATACATAACTTAACTATACTAAATTTTTTCATGATCTGTCATTATAATAATTTCATAACTTTTACCTTTGCCTTTCCTCTGATTTTTGTGATCTTCATATGCTTTGTTCTCCCCTGAAAATCATTAATTTTTGAGTCTTCATAACTCCCTTGATTTTTCTTGTTGTCATGGATATGCAGGATCATTTTGTTGCAGATCAAGTAATTACTGGACAGTGCCTTCAGGATCTCTGGCTGCAGAATGTCTGTATGGCTGCAGAATGTCTGATTAGCTGCAGAATGTCTGACTGATTGCAGAATGTACCTGTAGAAGACTTGAAACATGAAATGGAATAGTTTGGGGCATGAATGGAATGTTGTATGGAATGAGTGAAAATGGATAATGAAATATGGTATAATGGAATATGAATGAAGTGAATAATGGAGTGAAATGGATCACAACTTATGAAGTGGAGTGGAGTATGAAAAGTAGCCTGCAATTCATGATGTGTATTATTCAATTGCAGAAAAACATCAAACTTAAAAATTTAGGATGGAGATGAGGTGGACCATGGAGTGAAATGAATGAAGTGTAGATGAATGAATGAAATGGAGTGTGGATGAATGAAGTGAGATGGATCATAAGTGAAATGGATCTGCACTTATGATTTTGTAATAACTGCTTTCAAAAAGAACAGATTTGAAAAGATAGAGTGTCAGAAAGATTCTGATTTTCACTCCACCTTTTCTGTATAAACATGCCAATCAGTGATTGGTTTTCATGTCTATACTTTATTATTATTATTATTATTATTATTATTATTATTTCAATAAAGTGACTTCAGAAAATTTGATTAAGTTGATGAAGAAGAAAAATTCTTCTTCATTAACTTCACATCACTGTTTTCCTGGAATCTCTTGAAAAATTCTTCTCTTGAGAGTGGTTTGTGATACAGCTTCAATCTATGACCATTCACAAGAAAAGTGACCTCTTCTTCATCTATTGTCTTGATTTTTATTGCTCGATTGTCAAAAATTCTTATAATTTAATATGGCCCAAGCCAATGTGTTTGGAATTTACCTTGGAAATCCTTGAACTTTGAATAAACAAGAGAGCCTAGTCACCTTCTTTAAATTTCTTTTTGGACTATACTTGTTTTCTGAACTGCATCTTGTCTAATCTCATCCAATTCATTAATCTGCTCCAATCTGTGCTTTTGTGCCTCTGATAGATCAAGTCCTAGCTGAACTGCCATTTTGAAAGTTTGAATCTGGAACTCTATGGGAAACAAAACTTGCTTTCCATAAACAAGTTCATAAGGAGTATGGTCTGTTGTGCTTCTCCATGTATTTCTATAGGCCCACAAGGCTTCAGGAAGCCTATCTACCCAATCTCTTCTATGTAAATGAACAGTCTTTGTTAGGATCCCTTCAATGACCTTATTAGTAGATTCCACTTGACCATTTGCTTGTGGATGATAGGGAGTAGATTTTATGTGTCTGATTTTGTACCTCTCCATCATTTGTTCCACTAGCCTTGATGTAAATTGAGCTCCTTGATCTGTAACAATTTCCCTTGGGACACCAAAACGAGTAAAAATATCCTCAAAAAGAAAAGTAACTACAGATGCTTCATTAGCAAAAAGTAATGGCTTGGCCTCTACCCATTTGGTAACATAATCGGTGCAAACTAATATATATCTCTTTTGTCTTGATGGAGGACTAATAGGTCCTACAAAATCCAAAGCCCATTTTTCAAAAGGTTCAATATGTACCTGAGGTTGTAATGGCATCTCACCTGAAGGAGAAGGTTTCCCTACCCTTTGGCAACTGTTACACCTTTTGACATACTTTTTAACATCTTTAAACAAGGATGGCCAATAATATCCTAAATGAAGGATCTTATAGGTTGTCCTTTTATCAGCAAAGTGTCCGCCACAAGGTTCATCATGACATGCTTTGAGAATCTCAGGCATCTCATCTTCCTGAACACATCTCCTAATGATAAAATCTGGACCTGTCTTGTACAACTCATTAGCAACCCATGAATATTTTGCATTGTCATAAATGATTTTTCTTTTATCTCTTGCATTCATTATTGAAGGAAATTTTCCTGAAACTAAATAATTAGCAATGTCAGCAAACCAAGGAGTTTGAGTAGAAATTGCAAAAAGATATTCATCAGGAAATTGATCTTCAACTGGGGTGTTGTCTTGGATGTTTTGGAGTCTAGATAGGAAATCAGCTACTGTGTTTTGTTTTCCAGGCCCATCTAGAATGGTAATGCTGAATTCTTGTAAAAGCAATAACCATCTTATGACTCTGCCATTAGTAATTGATTTATTCATTAGATATCTAATTGCAGAATGATCTGTGTGAACAAAATTTTCATAGCCTGTTATATAGTGTCTGAATTTGTTTATGGCATGAACAACAGCTAAAAACTCTTTTTCAGTTACAGTATAGTCTAAATCTGAAGGAGTCAAATTTTTACTGGTATAGTAGATGGCATAAGGAATCAGGTATTTTTGTCCCAATACTGCTCCTAGAGTTGTATCTGAGGCATCTGTTGAAATATGAAAAGGTAGCTTCCAGTTAGGTCCCCTTAAAATGGGTGCTTCAGAAATTTTTGTTTTCAGGGTCTCAAAGGCTAACTGGCAATCAGGATTCCATTTGAATTCACAGTCCTTGGTAAGTAACTTGAAGATTGGAGATGCTATCTTAGTGAATTTTTCTATAAACCTTCGATAATATCATGTAAATCCTAGAAAAATCCTTACATCTTTTTGACAACTTGGAATAGATAAGTTAGAGATGACTTCAAATTTTGACTCATCAACTCTAATCCCATCCCCTGAAATTTGATGTCCTAAAACAATTCCTTCAGTAAAAATCATAAAACATTTTTCATCACTTAGTGAAATATTTGCTTCTTTACATCTCTTTAAGACTTTTTCCAAGTTTTCTAAGGCTTCTTCAAATGTGTTTCCATAAACTGTGAAATCATCCATATATACCTCTACACAATCATGTATTAGATCTGAAAAAATTCCTAGTACTGCCCTTTGAAATGTTGCGGGTGCATTGCATAGTCCAAATGGAAATACTCGATAAGCATAGGTACCCCAAGGACAGGTAAATGTGGTTTTGTCTTGATCTTCCAGTGCTACTTGGATTTGATTATAACCACTAAACCCATCTAAAAATGAGAAGTACTTTTTACCAGCTAATGTGTCTAACACCTGATCTATGAAAGGTAAGGGAAAATGATCTTTAAGAGTAGCTTTGTTTAATTCCCAGTAGTCAATACATACCCTCCATTTACCATTTTTATTTGGCACAATCACCAAACGAGAAACCCACTGACTATCTGAAATAGGATAGATAAAGTTGACATTCAATAATTTCTGCAATTCTTCTTTAACAATCTCCCTAAGATTTGGATTCATCCTTCTCTGAGGTTGTCTGATTGGTTTACAATTTTCCTCTATGTAGATGTGATGAGTGCAAGTCTTGGGGCTTATCCCTTTCATATCAGTGTACTCCCATGCATATGTAGAAGAATTTCTCTGTAATATCTTGACTAGCTCTTCTTGTTGAGATCTCTCTAAGTTCTTGTTTATGTTTAAAGTTTTGCCTGGAAATATCTTAATTGTAGAGCTGCCAAATTTATCCATGGAATAGAGAGACATCTGCCTTGATGACAAAAACTCAATGTTGGATTCTTCTTGAAATTGTTCATGTTTATATTCCGAAGAGGATTCAAAGTTTTCCAAGGTATTCAAAATTTGGCTATCTTCACTAATTTCTGAAATTGTGAAGAGAGGTTGTAAGTCTTCTTCATCCTCTATCCATTGAGTATCATCTAACTCTGTAATTGTTTTTGCTGGAGGATACAAGGTAAATTTCTTGGTTGAAATACCATCAGAGATATACATATCACCGGATCTACAACTAATGAAAGCATCAGATTTATCTAACCAAGGTCTTCCTAATATAATAGGGTGTCCTCATAGATTATTCTTAGGAGTTAGGATCATAAAATCCACAGGATACTCCCAAGAATCTAGGGACACTGGAATGTCTTCTATTACCCCATCAGGTTTAATCACAGATCTGTCTGCTAATTGTAATAATGTGGGTGTAAAAAGAAGATTAGGAAGTTTCATTTTATCCATGATTTGTCTACTCATGATATTGATTGTTGCTCCTAAATCAATGAGTGTGTTTTGGATCTCAATTCCATTGATGTGAATTTTAACAACTGGATTTCCTGGGTCTAGATACTTTGGAATATCAATCTTACCCATCATAATATCTGTTATTTTTCCTGCCAGTTGAATTTTCTTTATCTCTCTTATTCTTTTTCTTGTTTTCTTCATGCTCAACTCCTTTATTGTTTTTGCTAAGATTGGAATTTCCTTGATAGCTTGCAATAATGGGATCTTAATACAAACATTTCTTAGCTCATCTAGGAAATCATAATTAGGCACCATAATTTGTTTTTCTACACCTCTATCAATTTGTAATCTTTCTGGAAAGGGAGGTGTAGAAGTGGATATTGATGGTTGCTCTAATAAAGGAGTTGAAATTATTGGTTCTTTTTGTGTTGATTTTTCAATATTTGGGTCCTGAAAAGATGTGTCTTCTTCAAGACTTTTATTTTCACGTAGAGAATCTTCCTCAGAGTTGTCTTGTTCTTGTATGATCATAGAAGGTTTCCTCTTTTCAAGTATTCTTCCAGACCTAAGTTGAACATCACTAAGGTCTAGAGGAGTAATCAAATAAGTTGGAAACTGTTGGCCTTCTATCATGTAGGTGTTCTGAGGATTTTTATTGTTGGGGTTTGGTATGGGTTGGGCAGACAACTGATTTGTTTTCTGAGGAAATGGTAATGGAAGTGGTTGATTTTGATGTTGTAGATTTTGAGGATTTGGTTGAGGATTCTGTTGAGGATTTTGTTGAGGAGGAAAATGTGGGTATGGTGGATAGGATGGTGGATACGGATAGTACTGAGAATATCTTCCATAGGGATTTTGTGCTCCTTGTGCCCAAGCTTGAGATTTATTTTGAAATTGGGGCCAAGGTTGCTGCCAAGAATTCCAATTTGGTGGAGGTTGATTATACATCTGATCATGAAATCCTTGTGTTTGAGGTCCTTGCCAAGGCCTTCTAGAGACAAAATTGAGAGATTCTGTGGAACTTGTAGGAGTATCTTCCTGAAAGACAGCTTTAAGACCAGGAAGTGAAGGAAAACTCTTGGTCTCATGTTTTTCTGAACAAATGACACAAGTCTCTACAACTTTTGTATCCAAAGGACACTCTCTCAAGGCATGCTTCTTTCTACATCTGGGACAAAAGATTGCTAAGGCATCAGATTCAACTTTTTGCTTGGTTTGTAACTTAAGGGTGTCTATTTGTTCACTAAGACTCCCTAAAATGTCGGATTTGAACTCATCAAGCATATGTCCTATTTCTGCCCTACTTATTGTCCCAGAAGCAGACTTACTTGCCCTTGCAAGAGCAGGGTCTCTTGGTCCTTTTACAGTTTTAGTTTTCCCTCTTGAAAGATTGATACATAATTCAGCTATTTCAAGTAATGTAAGTTGAGATATATCCCCTTTTCCCATCATGTTAAGGATATCTAACCATTCATCCCTAATTGTTTTCAACAAGAGAGCTTTTAAGGTGTCTTGTTCTAAGTTTTCCATTTTTTCTCTTTTGATGTTGTAATGAAATCTCTCCAACAAATCTTCCAAGTTTTCATCTTCTTTTTGTATCATCTTAAACACTTCTTCCTTATGATTTATTGGCACACAATAATCCAAATACCTCTCTATAAATGCTTGTTTCATGTCTTCCCATGTCCTAATAGAACTGTTGATCAAACTCATAAACCACTTCAGTGCTGCTCCTTTCAATGTTGAAGGAAATAATTTAAGTTTTTGAGCATCTTGTAAGTAGTCATAGGTTCTACATAGGACTTAAAATTAAAATAGGAAGGTTTCAGGATCTTCAGTTTTAAGTCCATAAAAATTTGGAAGGACAAAGGGTGAAATGTTTTTCATAGTTGTATTGGTTTCTTCATCTACTATAGGAAACCCAAAAGAGATTCCCATTTCTCTTCTACCTCTTCCTCTACCTCCTTCTCCTTCTGCACCTCTACCTCCTTCTCCTCTACCTCTACCTCTACCCCCTCCAAATAATGTGTGTTCTCCATTAAAGACTCCTCCTCCCCCTTCTTCTACCATAGTTGATTCTTCTGTGGAAGTGGAAAAGTATGTGTCTCTAGCAGGGATCGTTGAATCTTCTTCTAAGACAGGTTCAGTGGATGAAGTGGAAGGTATTTCTAATGGAATATCTGATCTTAAGTCTTCTGGAAGTCTAGGATCAGTAAAGGATGGAATGTGGATTTGAGTTGGAGGTGTGCTGGCTCTTGGTCTAGGTGAAATAAGTGGTGTTCTAGAAATTGAGCTTCTGCCTCTTATGAATCTACCCCTTGAGTCTCTTTTTCTATGCATATCATTGTTTTTGGGAGTTAAGAAACAAGGCTACCTAGTTACACTTCCCCGGCAACGGTGCCAAAATGTTGTGCTCAACTTAGTGTTCCTAAATTGAGGTCATTAATTATCAACCAGGGCTAGTAAGCTGCTGAAGTGTGGTGCACTGTATGTGCCTAGATATATGTTTCTCACTATGTTGTATTTAGTATTTTTATGATGTTTTTGGTTTTATGGTTTTTATGTTGAAAAAGAGCTAAGAAGTTTACACTAAAACAAAGTGAAACTATTCTAAACTAGGTGTGCACTAGAGGACAGAAAATGCAAAACTTGATAAGGACTCATAGCAAAGAAACAAATTACAACATGAACTCATTAACCCATATCATGAAATTATCCAATTCATTCATTTAGATATATGTTGGAATAGTTTGAGAAAAGGATAAGTTTTTAGTGCAATTGAGGTTTTCCTAAGTCAACAATCAACTTACAATGTTACAACATCTCATCCATGGTTAAAGGTTTATTGGAACATAATTGGAAAAGAACATTTGTAGCACAATAAGATTTCTACTCTAAACTAACTTCTAATTCTGTTCTAGTAACTCAATTTAGCACCACTAGGCCTCATTCAAAAGTTATAGATTTATTTTTAGAATAGTATTGGAGAAAAGGCTTATTTGTGAAATGGTAAAAAGGTTGAAAAATACTCAAGGCCTTAAACTGATATTACTAGCTTCTGTCCAGATGATGATGTATTAATATGAAGTTGGAACAAAAGAAGTTTTGTAGATAATGAAGACCGTGGTATCTAAATTTAACAACTAATACAATTTAAAATGCAATGGATAACAACTAAACTAGAATGCTAATACAGTGAGCTAAGACTAACTAGAGTGCTATTATCTAACTTGAAATGAATTGGAGCTGAATTAGAATGATACTAATACAGTGAACAAGGTTAAACTAGAGTACCATTATCAAGCTTGGAATATAGTGACAGAATTAAACTAGAATGACATCTACCTCCGGAGTATTGACTGAGCTAAAATGCAACTAATTCTATGAAATACTACAGCCCTACTTTGTTCAATATGAGTAATGTTTTGGAATAGCTTGTAGAAACAAGTCTGGCTGTATCATTTCATGCATAAAACGTAAAATATAAAGTTCAACAAAACGTGGTAAGATCTGAAACACCACCACAGCTATGTCTCATTCGGAATTAGTGATATTTTGGAAGAGATTAAAAAAACAAGACTAGCTGTAACAACTGATGTGATTGAGCATGAAAACATAAAGCTTAAAGAAATGTAAATAAATCCTAAAGTACTAAAGTTATGCCTCATTCCATATTAGTATTTTTTTGGAATAATTTGTGAGAACAAGACTAATCTGTAGCATCCGATTCAAATGAATATAAAAACATGAAGTTCAGAAAATTGGTTAAACTAAGAATGCAGTTACTTATCTAAACATATGAACAAGGCTGCTCAGGAAGCAGGGGCCCTCTACCACCAGAGTAGCATGCAATATCTACTTCAATATTGACTCAGCACTTTCAATAAAGTGATGCTTCTTGCATTAAAAGAGAAATTACTTCAAAACAGAGTATTTCGGATTTCTCAGATCTAGCAGCCAAAAACAAAATCTAACCAACAGTTTCTCGGTCTCCTGAGTCATACTTATAATGAAACTACATAACTACTTCTTGAGAAAAACAGGGATAAGTGTCTTTCCCATTCCTAATCAAATTAAAACTCTTATTAACATTCTTGTGCTTTACTGCAGACATCTGTAGAGTCCGTGTTTTGATAGGAAACTGCCTCTCTTCTTCGTGCATAACCGCTTTGATATTTTAACTCAGACTTCGTGGGGAGAAAAAATTGATGAGGGAATGATGTGGAATACGACCATATGTGTTTTTCCCTGAGTTGACACCTGGAACCTGCGTATACATGAAGACAACTGCAGAATCGGAAACTAGCTACAGAATGTCTGCATTCTGTAGCTAGGTGTAGTCAAAAAGTACTACAACAACGAAATCATGAAAACATAGCAAGTTAGACATTATATACAATCTCAAAGAAATTTTAACTAATCTTAATCCGATGTGCTTCTCGACATCCTTTTGAAGGTTCGACCAATAGAAATACTTCTGCAGTATTGCTACTATTTTCTCGACCTCGAAATGCCCAGTGACTCGACTGTAGTGTGCTTCCCATATCATCTTGGCATGCTCGCTTGAAGGAACACAAAGGTGTCCCAGGTGACATAAAAGTGCATCTTGGAGGTGAAAATTTGGAACTTGCGTACCCCCCAAGAGTGCCTTGTAAGAGTGGCCGAATTTTGGGTCACTCTCATAGAGAAGTGGCCAATCAGAAGTCTCGTGCCCACAAGAGTTGAGCACGGTGGTGAGCGCCACAATCGGTGGTCGGCTGAGGCAGTCTGCAACATTATTGGTGCTACCCTTCTTGTACTTGATGTTCAAATGAAACTGTTGCAGATATGTGGACCACTTCTAATGGCGATCATTCTGCAACTTCCCTTGTGTCTGTATGAACTGCAGGGGCCGGTGGTCTATGTGGATGATTGTTTCCTTCCCCAAAATGTAATGCTTCCATTGTCGACAGGCTTGCACAATGGAATACATTTCTTTGTCATAGGTGGGATACTTGCGAACTGTCTCAGACAATGTCCCACTGTGATATGCCACTGGATGTCCCCGTTGAGTAAGAACTGCCCCAATAGCGTAGTCAGAGGCATCTGTCTTGATCTCAAATGGCTGCTGCAAGTCTGGTAATGTGAGCACTGGGGCAGAACAGAGTCGATTTTTCAATTCTTTGAACGCCTTCTGTTGAGGTTCCGACCAAAATAATTTTGCTCTCGCTCCTCCTTTGGTGACTTGACTCAAGGGCCAAGTGATATGAGAGAATCCCAACACGAATCTACGGTAGAAATTAGCAAGACCCGGAAAGCTGCGAAGCTCTGTTATAGTAGTCGGGGCTGGCCAATCCCGAATGACTTGGATCTTGGCTGGATCCACATGCACCCCCCTTTCATCAATAATGTATCCCAGATATTGAACCTGGGTCATGCCAAACGTGCACTTCTCCAAATTGGCACACAACTTGTGTTGCCGCGGTGTTTGGAGGACTTGTCGGATGTGGTGAAGGTGCTCTTCCCAAGTCTGGCTGAAGATCAGAATGTCATCCAAGTACACCACTACAAATGAGTTGGTGAATGGCCGCAAGATGTCATCCATCATCCTCATGAAGGTGGCGGGAGCATTCGTCAACCCGAAAGGCATGACCATCCATTCGAAAAGGCCTTCCTTGGCTTTGAAGGCAGTCTTCCACACATCAGACGATTCAATTGGTACCTGGTGATACCCAGACTTCAGGTCGATCTTGCTGAAATATTTTTCACCTTTGAGTTGGTCCAGAAGGTCATCAATCCGTGGGATTGGGTACCTATTCCGGACAGTGATCTTGTTCAGCGCCCGATAGTCAATACAGAGTCTCCATGTCCCATCCTTCTTCTGTACCAACACGATCGGGCTCCCATAGGGCGATGAACTTGGTCTGATGTGACCTTTCTGCAACAGCTCCTGAATCTGCCTCTTGATTTCATCATTTTCCAGAACAGAGCGTCGATAGATCGGTCCATTGGGTAGCGGCGCACCTGGGGTCAGATCAATCGAGTGCTTGACCTGACAGTGCAGAGGAACCCCTGTGGGTGAGGTGAAGATGTCCCCGTACTCCTCCACAACCTTATCCATTTGTTGTTGTAGTGCAGAGGAGCCCTGTTTGGAGGTCGTGGCCACAGTCTTCTTCTTGCCCTGGGGGCGGATCATTAGGAAAATGAATTTCCTGGTTTGGAAAATGAGCTTACTGCATTATTTTGCAGTAACCAAAGAGACAATGGCAGGAGGTGGTACCTCTGGTATCCTGTACAACTTATTTCCCAAAGTAACAATAACAGCGCGAGGTCGAGACTCATACACAGCATGACGCTTTTACAAGTATGGTTTTCCTAATAATACATTAGAAACATCAATAGGAGCAACGTCACATAATACCTCATCCGTGAAGGGCTTGATGCTATAGGGAAGGCGGCACTGCTGGCTGACGCGGAGATCTCGTCCTCGGTGAAGCCACCCGATGGTGTATGGATGTGGGTGAGCTGTGGTCGGCAAGCCCAACCGCTTCACGGCGTCTGCTGAAATGAGGTTCTTTTGGCTCCCATTGTCGACAATGAACTGTACAGGGGAGCCCTTTACCCACATCTGGGAGTGGAAGAGACATTCCTCCTCCTCTGGATCTTCCGGTTCCTCCTTCTGGACCTTTGTAGTGGCAACAGTGGCGTTGGGCTCCGCATCAATAATATGTTTCCCTTTTTCATTCCCATTTTCAGGTTCTGATTCGGAGTCGGAGCATGCATCTGACTCAGAAGCCCTCATCTCGGCCACTAGCGACTGCTTGGCCCGACACTCACTTGTGTTGTGATTGGAGCTCTTATGGAACTCACACCACTTTCCCGTGTCCTTCTTTGGCTTTACGGTGTTGTTCTTTTCTTGTGGCTTTGACGGGTTGTCTTTAGCCGCCATGCTCTGTCCTTTGTTCTGCGGTTTGGAAGCACCTTTTCCTTGCTTTTGATTCACAAATCCAAAGTCTCGCTTCTTCTGTTTGAATTTCTGCTCAATCTTGGCAGCATACCGGTATGCCGTACCAAGCGAGGAGATGTCGAGGAACTCCATTTCCTCCTGAATGTATCTGTGCAGACAGCTGCGATACTTTAGCACCAAATGTTTCTCTAAATATTTGATACCCAACTTTGTGCGCAGGGTATGGAACAGATTCGTCAGCTCATGCACATCTTGATCCCTTTGTTGTCGCAGCGTGGTCCATTGTATGTACTTGTCCTCATAGCTCCCCACGGGATAGTACTGTTCCTTGACGGCGTCTCGGAAAGAATTCCAAGTCGGTACAGCCGAGAACAGAGAGGGTTCTGTCTGGTCCTTGTTCTCACAGTAGGTTTCCCACCAGTCCTTAACATGGGGGGTAGCTTTGAGGAGTGCAAAAATAATCTTCTCCCGGTCTGAAAAGTCATGAACAGAGAAATATCCTTCTAATAGATTCAATCATCTATCTACGGCATCTGCGTCTATTTGACCCTCAAATATGGGAATGTCAAAATTTACTTGTACCTTAAAGGGAGTCGCAACTCCAGAGTGGCTACTGGATGCAGATGCGCCGCCGGTGGGCAGCCGTTGAAGGATCTGAGCAAAGCTATCCATCATCGCGTTCCTTTGCTTTTCGAGGGCCTCCTCGAGCAATATTTTGATAGGATCTCCTGCTCCCTCATCTTTCTTTTCGTCCCCCATGGGCGTCCGTCGAGGTTTGCGAGGCTGATCTTGCAAAGGTTCCACCAGATCAAGCCCTAACTCCTTATACCCCGACCTCGTTGGGGACATGCAAAGAAGGATCGAGAAAAAGCAGACCGCTCTGATACCACTGATCCGGATTTATGCAGGAACGCAACAGAATAAACATATAACCATAAATACAGAGATGCAGCGGAAATAACATTTCATTTCATTAATATCAAAGAACTGAAATTTGCTTACAGACAGAATGGAAATAAAACTAGCTAGGGCACTGGTAGCTATCTCTGAGAAGAGATGTGGCGGCTACAGGCCTCTGAACTGTGTTACAATGAGGCTCTAGGGCCTATTTATTATTGAGAAACAATGGAGAACCCTAAACATCCCAAAAACCTAACCCTAGGAGATGAAGCGCCAAAACTATGGGCCCCGTTTGGGTAAATGGGTGTTTCAACTTCCCAGGGACGTAACTTTGGCATACTATCTCCGTTTGACGCATATGATACATCATTAGAAAGCTCTATCCGAGGACTACAGCTGTCGGGACGAATTTTATCAGAAAATTCGCTGGCGCTTTCGTACCCAAAAAACGTCGCTTAGGGCCTCAAAACGGCTCCGGAAGTTCAGGACCCGAAAAACTGCTAAAAATAGTAAGTTATGCCAAAACGGAAAAACTGAAAGAGACAATGGTGGGGGCCCAAGTGGAATAGGCGGGTGGCCACCAATATCCACCTGGATCATTCCTCCCCCCTTAGGGAGCAATGGTCCCCATTGCGTTAAGTTCCTCCATGAGATGAGGAAATTTCTGCTGAACTTGGTCCCTGGTGAACCACTTTCCTTGGTGCAGGAGTTGGCCAGCTTTGACAACTCGATATAGTTGGATCTTCTGCTGGCGAGTGTTCTTGATTTGCATGTCCATGATGCTATCTGTGGTGGCCTGTTCCATGCAGTCTGGATTTAACTCAGTTGGTGTGAGTTGTTCTGCAATGTCCGAGGTGTCCAATAGAGGTTAAAAACATTTGTTAACTATTTTTGTTTGACCATTTGATTGTGTTTGATATGTAGAACTCATGGCAGCTAGTGTTTCTCCACTCATATTAAATAATTATTTCCAAAAGTTTCTTATTACTATTACTTTAGGAAAACCATGAAGACTATGAATTTCTTTCACAGACACTTCTGCCACTTGGTTTATTGTTAGTATGAATCCTTTGTCGAAGTGTACGAAAAAATACCACTTTAGCTACGCATAACTTATAGCCCTAACATCAAATATGGCTGCCAATATCTTTAGATCTGCAGTTAGTTGATCAAGACAAATGCTGAAAAAGTCCAGATCTATGCATAAAGAGACATTAAGCAGTAAAAATAAGGTTTTGCTCCATACATCCAATAGACAAGACAAGAACAATATTTTTGAAAGAATTTTTGTATTAAGGGCACCTGGGAGGAAAACAAGAAGGTGTTTCCAATTCTCCTCAATGGGATGGGTTCTTGGAAGTCCTCGGCACTTCAGATCTAGCATTTCTCTCTCTTGTTGGTGTAGAAAACCCAGACAAAGATAGAACTCAAAGGGAGCTCACACAGCAAATAATGGAAAATATGAAAATGATAATGGCTCAAAGTTAGACCAAGAGTTTAGATCCAGAGTGATCTAATAGGCAACAAAAGGTGAAGAATGGCAGGAAAAACCCTCCTATTTATAACAAAATATTGGGTCATTCTAGATCTTGGTGCATGATTAAAATAACATTAACCAAATCTAGATCCACCTTTTTATGGAATATTTTATTATATTTGTTGGAGGGAAAAAGTATTTGACTTGGGTCAAATCCCTTTATTTGTGAATAATAAATAAATAAATGATTTATTTATCATTTTAAGGAAGTAGTTGAAAGATAATCAAATAAATAATGATTTATTTAATTATTTATGGGTGATTTAGTCATATTTAACAAGGAATATTATTTAAATAAGATTTAAATAATTATTCCTAGAAAATAATAAAATAAATAAAGATTTATCTAATTAATTTATTTGTTTTGGGTTAAACATGACCAGGAATAATAATTAAATTATTGTTTAATTAATTATTCCTTGAGGAAAATCAAACAAATATAGGTTTGTTTAATATTTCCTTTTAGGGTTTCCTGTTTAGACCATAAACAACCTAATAAATGTGTTTTATTAAGTTATTTTACATAGTGAAAGCAATTTTACTTAGGGTAAAATTGGTCTTACATGGTGTACTTAGGTCCATCTAATGATAGTAGGTTAGATGACCAAAAAATGGTGTAACAGATTGCCCCCCAGCGTGCGAGTGTTAGGAGCAAATCGTATGACCGAAGTACGTTGTAAGAACTCAATCACCAGACATCAAGAGGGAAGTCAGAGAGAGAAATGTAAGGTAGACTAGTGTGCTGAAGAACTAGACCCTGAGGAGACGAGACTCACAGGTGCAACAAGTCTCTTTTTATGAGAGGGTACCTGTGCTAAAGGCAGTGGGGGAGGCATACCTATGCCCGCCGAGACAAAGTACAAAAGAATAGTGTGTCCAGTAAACAAGGGACCGAACCATAAAGTACAACCGGCATAAACATGAGCCGGATAAAAATACAATGAGGGATCCCACATACATGTTGTGCCTGGGATAACAGCCAGGACTTATACAATAATATCTGAGTACATGAGATACAAATACAACCCAAATGCCCCCTATAAGCGGGGAAGGGCTCACAAAATCTGACTGATACATGAAAATCAAAGAGGCGCTGCAAGTGGCTAAGGCCGACATCATCAAATATATGGAGCTGCATCGAAGGCTGCAATGAAGAGGTCATCCGGGCATGTGGGGGGCTACCTGCAGGGCCACCCCCTCATGAGGGTTGAGACATCTCACACACACCCGGGAATCACCAAGAGCTGCTGCTGCATCACTGAACCATCAAGTATACGGATCTCGATCATGCTAAAAGGAGATGGAGCTACGAAACAATCAAGTCAAAGGGTAATGAGAAATCCCTTTGCCTGATTCGAGGCACCGAACAAGAGTGGAAGCTGGAACCAAGGTACACCGCCCTCTAAACCCGTCTTCTGGAATGAATGGCGCTGATGTCGACAGAAGGAGGTCCGCCATAGGTGAGGCAATAAGGAATCCTCAACTAAGGCACGAGAGAAAATAGTAGAGCGACTGACAGACTAATACCAATGATGATGATGAAATGGAGGGGACTGAGTAGCGAATGGACGACTTCCCTTGTTAGAGCATAAAGGGCATGAATGACCTGGCAGCGACTGACACAGTATCATAAGGGATAGGGGACAGTGGGACTGACGGCCATAATGTGCGACACAAGAGAGAGACCAAGCAATGAAGGATGGAGGATTATAGCGGGGTACAAAGGGACTCGGGATAGACTCCATTAATGTGATGATGACTCAACTTGGATGCTCTAAACAAGGGCGACTCGATGGTGCTGCCACACAGTAAAGGTCTAATGGGGGACCATGAAAACATGATTACAAGATAGTAACTCATGACGAACATCAACACGAGCATGGATAAGTATGGAGGCCAAATGGTGCCCCTAGTATGAGTGTTGCAAGTGAAGAAATTCGATTTTGAGGAGGGGTATGGTTGAGGGGCATAGGTGCCCCCAAGCATGGTGTGGGCATGCCAAAATGTATTTAGAAAAAGGGGAATCTAAACACATTTTAATGATGTGGTGTGCCATTTGTTTTCGTTATGGTTATGCAGTTTGAGAAAGGAAATGGAGGATTACCAATCGTTGTTAGTACTGCATATATGAAGCAAATGGACTTTAAGTTTTCGGGTTGGCATACCTGGTGTCACTATCCCAAAAAGAGGATTTGGAGATAATGAATTGATGCTCTCCTAGAAAACCCATAGGTTGGTCAACAAAAATGTCTAAGAGATTGGGTTGCTGATGGAAGATGAGGGAACGATAAGGGGTATCATCCCTAGAGTGATCTGAAGTGATATGGGACTCTAGTGGTTCTTCGAAATGTGGAAGAATAATGGTACTAAAGTCAACACGACCAGATACACTAGGAGAGTTTTGGAGAATTTCTTCTCTTGGTCTCTCGAATATGGGTGCCCCCTTACCCAAATATTGGGTTTCAATGTAATGGCCATAAGGTGCATGTGGTTCGAACGCATGGGTCCGATGTAAGGGGGAATAGATAAAGTCAGGGGTGGAGATTTCATCCATAATGTCGTCATCGTGATAGAAGTTGGGGTGACTGGTGGAAGAAAGACCACCTGACGTGGCGAAGCTACCTGACTCATCATCATGAGAAGAGAGGTTCACATGCGCATCGTCACAAGGAGTGACGGAAAAGTAAGCAGATAAAGGATCTACCAATGTTGAGCCTAGGGTGATCGCTGAAGGAAGGTCAAGCGAAACAACAGGGGAGGATTTAGAGGGAATGTTCCCCGAGGGTCTCATGGATGATGATAGGTAGAAAATGGTGGATGAAGGCTCTGTCATCTCGACATGAGGAGGGGGAATGTCAATGGGAGCAGTCATTTCTGGTAGTTCTGCCAAAGAAAAACGCGCAAATAGGGGAGAGGTGGAGTCATTGCGCTTGGCCTCGAATTGGTGGACCGCGGCTAGAGAGGTGCGGAAGTCCTCGAGGCGGGGACAAATATGGGTGTAATGGCCATGGAGATCACACAAAGCACATGGGTGGTTGGTGTGAATAGTCTTGGGGTTCTTGATTGCGGTCACGGAAGGAATAGAGGCTTCCGAGACCTTGGACTCAGGGAACGCGACATTAACCATGGGCTTGAGATGAGGCAAGTAAGGATAGGAATGGGTGGTGTGACCGAAATCATCACACAAAGCACACTGGATGGTATGCTTTGGAGGCCAAGGAGGGGTAGGGGTTTTTGGGGCAGCCTTGTCCTTTGATGCCCCCTTGCGAGCTTTGCCCTTCTTACCTGAAGCGGTCGCAACAGGAGGGGGTTCCTGTTGAGGTGACTGAGGCACTGTTGCAGCGGGAGAAGTCCTGGGGACAGGTTGAACTGGGGTCAAAGCAAGATAAGGTATGGGTTGACCAGGCAAGATTGGGGCTGGAGGATCAAGGTACCAGATGGGAATCCCAAGGGTTAGGTTAGGATGAGAGAGGGTGGCCATGACAGGTACCGCGTACACTCCTAGTGGGGGAGCTAGGAACGGTATCTGACCAGAGGGGTAATGGCCAGGTGGGACGGTTCCTAAATGGCTAATTCTTGGAGGAACCATTCTAGGAGGATAAAGAGGCTCAGCACTACCAGTTGCAGGTGAAGGGCTAGGAGCCGGTTGCGGAGAGCGCGGTTGCTGACTAGCCGAAGCAGGTTGCTTGAGAGCAGCCCGAGATGATTACATCATGCAAAAATTCGATGAGCTGGGGTTAGAGACAGGAGGAGGAGGAAGACCAGGGAAGGTTCCAAGAAAAGAGGAGTCTTTGTAGACGCCGGGAGAGACACTGGTCAAAGAATCGACAGTTTGTTGATTGGCTATAGAAGAGATGGTCGACTCAGGGGAGGCCTGAGATTTTGGATCATGATACGTCAACTGGTCAATGGTGACTATCTTTCCATTATGAGGAAAAAACATCTTGCGGTGGACCGCGGATGGGACAACAGCCATAGCATAAATGTAGCTACGCCCAAAAAGAATGTTATAATCAAGAGGGGCGTCGATGAATTCAACGTCAACGCAAACAGTCTTTCCCGCAAGAGAGATAGGACAATTACGGAATAAGCCAATGGGCTGGGAGGCATGGCCATCCCACGCACGGAGGGTGATTGTGGATGGGGCCAATTCAGGAGATCCGAGTTGTTTCCAAACCGAAGCAGACATCACACAGGTGGATACCCCCTCATCAATGATGCATTGAGAAACATTAGCGTTCCGGATTTTGACTGGGATTTGGAAGGCTACGGAAGCAAGAAGAGGAGGATGTTCTGATTGATGGGTGTCGAAAACAATCAATTGGTCATCAGTAGGATCTACAGCACCCATGGCAGATAGTAGAGCCTTCTTTTGAGAAGGGCACGACTGGAGGAGTTCCAGTGTTGAAATGACAGCAGGAGATTGTGCCAAATCATCTACGATTCTATATGAATGAGCAGCTCGACCAGAAGCAGCGTTTCGGCGTAATGGTCCCTTAGGAATCTGGGTATGAACCTCGACTTTGGGCAGAGGGATATGCAAGGGACCATTGGATGCTGAAAGAGGCTCTGTAGACCCTGAAGAATGTGACTCGGGGACAGACGGAGCGGGAGGCTTGGGATACTGATGGGACAGAGTTTGAAGGTTAAGGTCGACGGTTAGAGGTGGATCAGAGTTCATCATGAGGATCTGGTAATTGGAGGAACCAGAAGGGGAAGGTTGAGTGGCCACCTGTCTATCAGGTGGTTGGGTAGCCATGAATCCCTGCTGTGCATCCACCTTCTCTTGAGGGGGCGGTGACTGCTGTTGCAGGGGTTGAGAAGGCCAGGGAGGCGGAGGTGTTGATGCTGGAGGAGCTGGAGCACTAAACTGTGGATACAAATAATAAGGGGGTTGGGTAATAGTATGGTGACCAGGAGGTTGGGCCAAAAGAGGAGGCATGCTGTATCCTGGATACGTGCTACCAGGAGGGGAACAAGTGCAGGAGGCACTGCCCCCTCCCCCAGGAAAACCATAACCCATGGGAGGTTGGGCATATGGATGAGAGAGAGCTCCAATGATACCGTCGGCGACATGAGGTGCCCCTGGTGCATTGACACCACCGGGTTTGGGGAGATCAGGTAGAACGGTATAAACATAACCTGTCTAAGCGTAGATCAAGTCATATTTTAACGCCAGTTGGAGGGTGGCTTCTTCGGTTTGGGGAAAATGTGATGCGACATCTTTCCCGATAGGAGGCAAGAGAGATCTAAGGAACCATTCCATGTAGACACGGTCTTCGAAGGTAGGGGATTGAAATAGGCTATTTCTTCTCCGCCATTCCTGGACATGATCGGATAGGTGGGTCGCAGATGATTGACAGAAAGAAGTCAAAAGTTCGATACCAGTGTCATAACGAAGGGGAAGCTAGAAGTAAGATAAAAAATCCCGGGCAAGAGTCGCAAAGGTGGTATGAGAGGAAGCGGCCTGATCAACATACCACTTAGAAGCTGCCCCTGTAAGCGTTCGTTGGAACAACTGAAGATGTACAGAGTCATCGGTAATGGAGGTAGATGAACACCACATGTGGAAAGATTGAACATGATTTGAAGGATCTTCTCCAGCAAGGCCTTCAAACTTTGGGATGTCAAAAGGGAGCTTTGTCAGCATAGCAGGCCAACTAGCGTCATGGTGTATAGGGTCATTTTTCAACCGGTCCAAATCGGGGAGGCTGAGGCCTGCCATGAAGGGGAGCAAGGGCGCAGCCGAGGTAGTTCCTATGGCGGTTCCGCTAGTAGCAGTCCCGGCATTAAGGCCGGGATTACCGCTAGCGTTAGGCCCTGGACCAGACATAGTGAAGGTGACAGGGGGAGAACCGGAAGTAAAAGGAGAACCCAATGAACCAGAAGAGGAGTCAGAGTGTGGACTAACTCGACGACGACGGGAAGGAGTAGGTCGACCGACCAGAAACTGAGGGTGAAGGCCAAGAAGTCTCCGGGATGTGCGCTTTGGGGGCGCAATGATGATAACACAAACACGGCACAAGAAGAAGAACGACCAACAAGGGCGGGGAGGTGCAGAATCAAGTGATTACAATGTCGAAACAAGGGCAGAAAAGGTGCAGTTTCAATTGATTTTACAATGTTTTAAAGTCTTTGCCTGGCGGTGTTAACCAGGCTCTTCTTCACTTAGGGTGAGTGTGTGGCGTGCATTAATTTTAATTTTTAAACCCAGACGTTTTGAGAGTAAAAGAAAAAGTGTGCCGCGTAACTGAAAATAAATCTGTAGAGAACAGTATATAATGATGAAATAACAAAAAATTAACAGCTAACAATGCATTGATCTAACCCAAAAAGGCGGGTCTCTCAAAACTAGTCTAAAATAGGGAAAAAATCTAGTCAAAACACACTAAAAAGAGGCCAATAGATCTAAGGTCGGGAGGGACAGGGATCTAAAGGAGAAATCTGCTAAAAATAGGTGCAGAACACAGCCAAGAGGCAGAGGCAAGGTGGATGTAAAAAAGGAGGAAATCAGCAAAAAGCAGAAGGGACAAGGAGGAGGCCCTAAAGGTAGATCCAAACAAAACTTCAGGAGGTGATTTGAAAGGGAGAAGAGCTGATTAAAAGGGATATGAAAAGGAGGTTTCAGATCTGAAAAAGGGGAGGCTGAAACTCTGAAAAATCAGACACTTGAAACAGTTAAAACTCTTCCACCAAAAGTGGAGGGTATTGAAGCCCTAGGGGGCTATGTTCCCACTTAGATGAGCAAAATAGATCAGAAACAGATCTAAACGGGCTGAGACAGAGGCTGGAAAACCCTGACAGAAGCTTCAGAAAAACCCAGAAAATTTGCAGAAAAATAGCAGAAAAACTGGCAGGTCGCAGGTTCTGACCTGTTTTCTGTGCAGGTCATAGATAATGGGTTGAAAAGTGCGACTTGTAGTCCAGGTCATAGTTTCTGGGCTGAAAAGTGCGACCTGAAGCTCCGGGTGTCTCGACGGCAGATTTCCGAAAAAAATTTCGTCTCAGTTGCGGCTGATGTCTGTCACCTGCACAATAGGGCCAGAAACACGCGGAAGTTAGAGATTTTAATGTTTTAGGGTTTTATAGGTGAAAAAAAACATAAAAATAGGAAAAAAAAAATTTGAAAGGAAACCCTAGGGTCTGAAGTGGCTGGATATGCAGGAATATGAAAAACGACAGCGGTCGTAATTGAAAACCCGTGTGGAGTTGCCAGTTGTTAGTATGAATCCTTTGTCGAAGTGTACGAAAAAAGACCACTTTAGCTACACATAACTTATAGCCCTAACATCAAATATGACTGCCAATATCTTTAGATCTGCAGTTAGTTGATCAAGACAAATGCTGCAAAAGTCCAGATCTATGCATAAAGAGACATTAAGCAGTAAAAATAAGGTTTTGCTCCATACATCCAATAGACAAGACAAGAACAGTATTTTTGAAAGAATTTTTGTATTAAGGGCACCTGGGAGGAAAACAAGAAGGTGTTTCCAATTCTCCTCAATGGGATGGGTTCTTGGAAGTCCTCAACACTTCAGATCTAGTATTTCTCTCTCATGTTGGTGTAGAAAACCGAGACAAAGATAGAACTCAAAGGGAGCTCACACAGCAAATAATGGAAAATATGACAATGATAATGGCTCAAAGTCAGACCAAGAGTATAGATCCAGAGTGATCTAATAGGCAAAAAAAGGTGAAGAATGGTAGGAGAAACCCTCCTATTTATAACAAAATATTGGGTTATTCTAGATCTTGGTGCATGATTAAAATAACATTAACCAAATCTAGATCCACCTTTTATGGAATATTTTATTATATTTGTTGGAGGGAAAAAGTATTTGACTTGGGTCAAATCCCTTTATTTGTGAATAATAAATAAATAAATGATTTATTTATCATTTTGAGGAAGTGGTTGAAAGATAATCAAATAAATAATGATTTATTTAATTATTTATGGGTGATTTAGTCATATTTAACGAGGAATATTATTTAAATAAGATTTAAATAATTATTCCTAGAAAATAATAAGATAAATAAAGATTTATCTAATTAATTTCTTTGTTTTGGGTTAAACATGATCAGGAATAATAATTAAATTATTGTTTAATTAATTATTCCTTGAGGAAAATCAAACAAATATAGGTTTGTTTAATATTTCCTTTTGGGGTTTCCTGTTTAGACCATAAACAACCTAATAAATGTGTTTTATTAAGTTATTTTACATAGTGAAAACAATTTTATTTAGGGTAAAATTGGTCTTACATGGTGTACTTGGGTCCATCTAATGATAGTAGGTTAGATGACCAAAAAATGGTGTAACACTTGTTGTTTATGTACTTTGAGCTCTACAAAAAAAATCTACAAAATTTGTCTATATAAATGACCACAAAAATGTAATACTTACCTTTATATTTCAGTAACCCTGTAATAAATTCTATCGATATATCTTCTAGTCTTTGAATATGTATGTGGAATGGTTGAAGTAACCCTAGAGATTTTACTATCTCTCTTTTATTTATTATGCAAAATTGACCTTCTCTTACAAAATTTTGAATATCTTTCTTCATTCCTTCCAAAAATATATTTTTTGATCCTTTGAGATGTTTTAAGGAACCCTGCGTCCTACCATCAGAGAGACATGGGACTCCCTTAATATTTGTTTATTCAAATATGCTTGCGTGCATAAAAATATTCGACATTTGCACCAAAGTATATCTCTTTTTCACTCCCAATGCTCCATAGAGTTCATCCCATCCTTTATAAATTTTAGTTTTTGTTTAGTACTATTGTCATTTTTCCATTATGGCAAGCTTCTTCTAGCCACCTAGGAATAGAAAATGTAATTGGATATAAATTCGAGGCCTCTTCTATTTTAGAAAGAGCATCATGTACTAAATTTTCCTTACCCTTTTTGCAGATTATCTAAAAATTAAAACTTTGCATTTTTTCTCCTCATTTTTGTTAATCTTCTAATGAAAATCATAGCTTCAAAAAATACTTTATGCTATCATGGTATATCTTGACTTTAAATTACCTCCCAATGATATACTATCCCCATTTTTTATTGCATGTAATATTGCTTCCATTTATTTTTCATACATAGATTTCACCAAATATTTTCTTTGAATTCCTTGCTTTTAAAAGCCAATGATATCCCTTATTGTGTTAATGTTACGTAAATTCCTTGTCCTAGTGCCTCACACTCTACTATGAATGTTTTACCAAAAGTAGGTTCAACCGATGTTGGTGTAGAAGACATGGCATCCATTAAAAGAGAGAATGCCAAAGTAGCCTCATCATTCCATATAAATGATATTTTCTTCAAGAGATATGTGAGTGGACTTGAAATGCATGCATAATTCTTAACAAATGATCAATAATATCATGTAAGTTTAAAAAATCTTCTAAGAATCTTGATTTTCTTAGGAATAGGTCATTTTGTAATAGCTTGCATCTTTTGAGGCTCCAACTTCACTCCTTCCTTTAAAACAATATGAACCAAATACTCAAATTCTTATTTTCCAAAAGCACATTTGGATATTTTTACATAAAAATGATTGTTCTCAATAATTTATATAACTTTTCCACATGTTTAGTGTGGTATTCCCATGATTTATTATAATTATGTGTATTATCAAAGAAAACCAACACAAATTTTATAAGATGGGATCAAACAAAATTGTTCTTAAGTCGAGCCCGCCGGACTTCAAACGACGATAAACCATAATTCAAACCAAATTCGCATTCCAAAATAGCCTGCTGGCGTCGGCCAATTTTGTGACGCGAAAACCAAATGAATTCCGCCCTAATCTTTTTCGGGTCCGAAGTTGGGCTGGCATACGGAGGGAGAGTTGTGACGCGAATTTCTTATCAAATTCGCCCTAATATTTTTCGGGTTCGGATTTCCACTGCGTGAGCCGCCCAAACAAAGATCCGCTGCAATCAATTTCTGCCACGTGTCCTCAATAAAAACTTGCCCTGCTCCTGGCTGCGGGTGCATTCGATGGCGTTTAAGGCGATGGGACATGGATGTGGTGATTTCATATCAATCGCATTAAGTTTTAACGTTGTTCAATTAAGTTCCAAGGTTTTCACATCTAATCGCATTAAGTTTTAACACTGTTTAAGATTGGACCTCCACTCCTGTTAGCGATTCCGCATGCTCCAATATGATCCGGCCTTCGGCTCTCATTAATGATCAGAGATTAATTATGACGTGCGTCCTTCAATTGCATTGTAGTCGGGTCGATAAAATGGCATTTCGCTATGGTTTTTTAGACGAGCCAGTTGCTGGGTTACACTGCTTGCTCACTGTGACGAGAAGGAGAAGTGGCCAGCTGAACTGCTGCGTAGGCCTTGCTGCATATCTGCATTTCTCTCGGTCTGGTCCTTGTCTGTCTTCCTTTGTTTCTTGGAATTCTGCTTCTCCGTCTCCTCTTGTGCCCACTGCTAGTGAGACTGCACCCATGCCTCGTGTGCGTCAAAGGATGCGTTGCCGCAAGGGGAGCACTAGAGGTCAACCCCTGCGCGCTCCCTCCAGCCCCTCAACCGAGTTGTCTTTCGGCCAGTCCAGTGATTATTACGCAGGTCGCTATCCAAATAATAGGAGTGGGCAGGGTCGGGTTGTAGGATCTGGCCACCGTATGGATTCCCCTACTCCTCGTTTCCCCACCGCTAGTTCACTTTCTCCCACGACACACACTGCACAATCTTCCTTTAATTTCTCTCTCAATCGCCCACGAATCACAACTTCAGTCACTGTGGTTTTCCACGAGGAGGCCCAAATGGAGGAAGGATGCACCCGTCCGGCGGGTCTGAGTTCGGAAAAAGCCGACCAGCATTCGGGCCTTCAGGAGGGGAGCCATGGCATGAATGTGGAGGTAGCACCTAGCGATCCTGGATCTTCTGAAGGATGGTGCTGAATCGTCGAGGAGCCGAAGGAGTAGTTTGGTTAATTTGTTTTTCTTGCTTCGTGGCCCACTTAATTGGGCTGATTTTAGATTATTTTACTGTGTTGGACCTTTGTAATATTTTTGAATTCTGTAAATTAAACGTTCAAGACTGGTTTCCCCGTATGAGGGCAGTCTTCTTAATTTTTTGATTTTTTGATGACAAATTTGCCATGAGTCTGGGAAATGATTTTGACTTCGGTGTAATTTTATTCCCACTGTTAATAGATTAACTTTACTTAGAAAAAAAAATGTTTCCCTGTTTCTATTTTAAACCTGTTTTTTGAAATACAGAGCCATGTTTATATGGTCTACGTATTATACTCTTTCTCTGTATATCTACAGGAACCTTTTTGCTATGAACAGGGTGGATGCTGTAGCAAGCTACTAATGGAAACAAGCGAGCCTGAACCTTACATCTCGGATGCAACAGATGGTTACCAATTTTGGAATCAAGCGAGCCTGATCTTACAAGCAAGCCTGGGTTTCTGCAGATGGTTATCACACTCCTCACATGATTAACGTTTTTCTCTGTTCAAGGATTTTGGGTACTTTAATTTGTATTTGGAACAATGGACGTCGGTACTCTATCTGTTGCTTTACTATTCTACATACTGCTATTTCACTTTCTTATAGATGCCTCGGGCATATTTGGATGCTTTCTCGGATTTGTAGATAATCTCCATGTGGACCGTTACTGGGTTTTATATCATGTCCCTGTATGTGACATGGGGTATTTTTCTATCATTGTCTGGGGTGGGACTTCCACTTTTCTGGATGGATGTTTGGGTTCCAATCTTCAGATGTGAAAATGTAATGACTTCATGGACTGTTTTACTTCATATAATATATTCAAAACAACATTTTTTCTCTTGTGAAAAAAAAATGATTAATGTTTATCACTCTGCCTTCAAAACTAGCGATGCTGGTCTATGTTGCTGGTTTATTGATATGGTCTGATGGTTTTTTTATATTTTGGACATATCACACTCCTCACATGATTAGCGTTTTTCTCTGTTGCAGGATTTTGGGTACTTTAATTTGTATTTGGAACAATGGACGTCGGTACTCTATCTGTTGCTTTACTATTCTACATACTGCTATTTCACTTTCTTATAGATACCTCGGGCATATTTGGATGCTTTCTCAGATTGTTGATAATCTCCATGTGGACCGTTACTGGGTTTTATATCAAGTCCCTGTATGTGACATGGGGTATTTTTCTATCACTTTCTGGGGTGGGACTTCCACTTTGCTGGATGGATATTTGGGTTTCAATCTTTAGATGTGAAAATGTAATAACTTCATGGACTGTTTTACTTCATATAATATATTCAAAACAACGTTTTTTCTCTTGTGAAAAAAAAATGATTAATGTTTATCACTCTGCCTTCAAAACTAGCGATGCTGGTCTATGTTGCTGGTTTATTGATATGGTCTGATGGTATTTTTATATTTTGAACATATCACACTCCTCACATGATTAGCGTTTTTCTCTGTTCAAGGATTTTGGGTACTTTAATTTGTATTTGGAACAATGGACTTCGGTACTCTATCTGTTGCTTTACTATTCTACATACTGCTATTTCACTTTCTTATAGATGCCTCGGGCATATTTGGATGCTTTCTTAGATTTGTCGATAATCTCCATGTGGACCGTTACTGGGTTTTATATCAAGTCCCTGTATGTGACATGGGGTATTTTTCTATCACTGTCTGGGGTGGGACTTCCACTTTTATGGATGGATATTTGGGTTCCAATCTTCGGATGTGAAAATGTAATGACTTCATGGACTGTTTTACTTCATATAATATATTCAAAACAACGTTTTTTCTCTTGTGAAAAAAAAATGATTAATGTTTATCACTCCGCCTTCAAAACTAGCGATGCTGGTCTATGTTGTTGGTTTATTGATATGGTCTAATGGTATTTTTATATTTTGGACATATCACACTCCTCACATGATTAGCATTTTTCTCTGTTCAAGGATTTTGGGTACTTTAATTTGTATTTGGAACAATGGACGTCGGTACTCTATATGTTGCTTTACTATTCTACATACTACTATTTCACTTTCTTATAGATGCCTCGGGCATATTTGGATGCTTTCTCAGATTGTCGATAATCTCCATGTGGACCGTTACTAGGTTTTATATCATGTCCCTGTATGTGACATGGGGTATTTTTCTATCATTTTCTAGGGTGGGACTTCCACTTTTCTGGATGGATATTTGGGTTCCAATCTTCAGATGTGAAAATGTAATGACTTCATGGACTGTTTTACTTCATATAATATATTCCAAACATCGTTTTTCCTCTTTTAAAGTTTCATTTTTATTTTTTAATTGAACCCATCGTCGCTATACCGACGCCTTGTAAGCGTCGGAATTGCGACATATTAAAAACGTCGGAAGAGCGACAGTATAAAAACGTCGGACGAGTGACGCTCAAAATGTCGGACCACATTTCGTCAGAAGAGCGACGTTCAAAACTTCGGACCACATTTCGTCGGAATTGCGACAGTTTACAAACGTCGGAAGAGCGACGTCCAAAACGTCAGACCACATTGCGTCAGAATTGCGACAGTTTACAAACGTCGGAAGAGTGACGTTCAAAACGTCGGACCACATTTCGTCGTAATTGTGATAGTTTACAAACGTCAGAAGAGCAACATTCAAAACGTCGGACCACATTTCGTCAGAAGTGCGACAGTTTACAAACGTCGGAAGTGCGACGGTTTGGGAAACGTCGGAAGAGCGACGCTTGTTTGGAAGCGACGGAAAAAGTGTCGATAGTGCAACACTTTTTAAGTGCGTCGGAACTGCGACGGTATGGAAAACCACATTTTTCCCACCCTCGAACTGTCGCTCTTGCGATGACTATGTGTCGGAATAGCGACGAATTGGCCGTCGGAAATTCCGCAAAATTTTCTAGTGCAGTGGGGGCCAACATCTTGAAAGAAGCAATGGATCCTCCCGTGAAGCCAGACAACGAATACCCCGATTGGCTGTGGCACCTCCTCGACAAGCAGACGCCTCTCAGCGAACTGGAAAGAAAAGACCCCAACACCTTGCCCTTCCCTGAGCTCCAACGCTTCTTCAAGCTCGATAATCACCAGAGGATTAAGGAAAGCAATGCCTCGAGAGCCAAGCACTGACTGGTAGCATTCCGTTTTTTCCACTTTGTTACAAAAATTTAATCGTAGAATGGATACATGTGCAAATAATTAAGGGTGTTTATACGCCTTATTTCATTCGAAAACTATACATTCCTGCATTATTATACATAACGCTAAATGTTGTCTAGATATTTCTGTAATTTTCATAACTGTTTATCCAGTTTGCCTCAAATTGTCCTTATCTGAAAAAATTTATCACTTTTAACACATCACTGATCATGATGGATTGGGATTGGTAACTTGTGCATTTCTCACTTCATTTTTTGATTGACCATCATTTAATTTAGCTCACGCAAAATGAAGGCAACATGTTTGCAAATAAGGGAAGATGTATGAAATGTACCATTGTTATTTAAGTGGTTAAGATGCCACGGGTTTTTCTTTTCATTCTAATATTTGATTACAGGGTAAATTAATTGCTAACACGATATCAGTCAACTTGTTGTAAGTTCTATTGAATAAATCGTGCTTGCTCCCAAAACCACAGTCACCCATTCTAGTTCACATTCCGTGACCTCTTGAAAATTTCTTCCATGACTATAAAATATTCTCTCCTCTTGTCCATTATTCCACATAGGTTAAGAAGGTTGGTCCATGACAACACATAAGTTCCAACATACAATGGTACTTATGCTGATGGGAGTAGACAAGGAAGAGATGCCCCTATTAACATAATGGTTAAGTGGTAGTGGGTGGCATATGCTTTCTTGCTCAGCTGTCTCTCCCTACTCTCTGGATGTGATGTGTGGGTGTGAAACAATAGTGTTGGATATTCCTATCTTGTGACATCTTGGAATTGCTTTTATGACTACAAAATATCCTCTATCTTATCTCTCAGAACTGGGCATCAAGTTGCTTACGTTTAGGTATGGTGATTATTATAACTTTGCCCTATTTCCATATAATTTTTTTAAGATTGACAACCTCCACCTATTGGTGTTTAGGCACCCATTTCCTCTCATCACTGTAACACATTGATGGTTCCTGTTTCTTTTTAATAGTTTTTAATTCACACGTACATACCTAAAAAATTCAGAAAGATAGAATACTTTTCTGAATACTCTGGGTTTATTGAAGATTTGGTCTCTGCCACTTCAAAGTTCTTGGAAGATGAGTTTTGAAGATAAAGGTTGCCCCTTGATGTCCTTACTGACATCTATATCTACCTGAGTTATATTTAGAAAAAAATTGTTGTTGCTAATTTCACTTGTTTTGGCGATGCAAAGTTTATTTGGAGCCCAATGTATTCTTGGTGTGGCTTCATTATGGTTATTGTGGATCCTATTATTATGACTTACATGTCAGACTAATTCTATTCATGAGGGAAATGGAGGGTTTTGGGTTGCATTCATCCCCATTTCCATTTTTTGGCTTGGAAAGTTGGAGGGTTATCGGAATGGCATTCGCTGATTGAATGAATGTGGAACATGAGAATTTTCAAGAGAATGTTTGTTATAGGAGATGTATCAAGGTTTAAAAAAGGAAAGGCTAACCAAGGACAATGCAACCTTTCAAGAAAACCAGTTGACTACAGGGTCAAATTGTGGACCGTGGTTGGTATGCCAGTGTCACAGACTCTAATGATTGGAGGATATGCACATAATGGATGGGGTGAGGAGGCCATTGAGTTGTTTCTCCAAATGCAAGGGGAAGGATTAAACCAAGACCCGATCACTTTGTCCATTGTTCTTAGCGCTTGCTCTAGCCTTGGAAATCTGGACTATGGTAAGCAGATTCATGGTCATATTATCCAAGTTGGATACGAATCAAATGTGTTAATAAGGAATACTATTGTTAATATGTATGCAAAATGTGGAGATATGGAGGATGCACAACTCATGTTTGACACAATGCTAGAGCAAGATGATGTTTCATTTAATGCCTTGATTGTTGGATATGCTCGGCACCAACACGGGGAAGATGCCTTGAACCTTTATAGCCAATTGCAAAAGAAAGGGCTAGATGTAACTGAGTTTACCTTTGAAAGGGTTCTCAGTGCATGTGCTAGCCTACTAGCTGTAAATAGGGGCAAAAAAATCCATACCCATGTCATTAATAAATGGATATGAGTCGAATGTCTTTGTGGGGAATGCCCTTGTTGATATTTATGCAAAATGTAGGAGCATTGACAATGAAAATAAATTATTCGTTGAAATGCCTGAACGGGATGGAATTTCATGGAATGCAATGATCACGGGATATGCCCAACAAGGGAACGGAGAGAAGGGCCTGAAGTTCTTTCAACAAATGCAAGGAGAAGGCATGAAGCCTATTGACTTCACGTTCTTAGTGTTCTTAGTGCATGTGATAATTTTCAATCTCTCAGACTAGGGAATCTAATTCATTCCCAAATCATCAAAACAAGATTTGATTCTAGTGTATTTGTAGGAAATTCTCTGGTTGATATGTATGCCAAATGTGGGGACTTAGATGAAGCACGCTTAATATTTGAGAGAAGACCTAACCGTAATGTCATCTCATGGACTGCAATGATAGAAGGCTAGGCACAAAAAGGACATAGTGAGGATGCCTTGAAATTATTTCAAGAAATGCAAAGGAGAGGCGCTAAACCAGACCAAGTCACCTTTGCAAGCATTCTTAGAGCCGCTGCCACTATATCTGCCTTAGAACTGGGCAAGCAGGCTCAAACCCATACTTTTAAAACTGGGTTTGTAAAAAATGTCTTTGCTGGAAGTGCTCTCATTGATATGTATTCCAAATGTGGAAGCATAGAGAGTGCACTCCACATGTTCAAAAAAATGCCTGAGCGGAATTTGATTTCATGGAATGCTATGCTTGCAGGATTTTCTCAGAACGGGTATGGCAGGGAAACACTCCAACTATATGAAGAAATGTTACGTTCTAACATGAAGCCAGACTAGGTCACTTTCATTAGTGTTCTCTTTGCATGCAGAAGGTTATCAATATTATAATTCCATGAGTCGAGATCATTGTCTAACACCAAGAGCATAACACTATGCCTGCATGATCGATCTTCTTGGTCGTTATGCATGCCTGGATGAAGCAGAAGAATTATTTAACAAGATGACATGTGAAATTGATGCTATTATGTGGTTGGCACTGCTTGGTGCGTGCAGAATTCATGGAAACATTCGGCTGGGAGAACGTACAACAGATTTCCTTTTCAAGTTGGAACTAAAAAATGCAGCACCATATTTACTACTTTCTAATATATATGCCATTGCTGGAAGGTGGGAGGATGTAGAAAAGGTGAGGAAAATGATGAATGACAGGGGAGTTAAGAAAGAAACAACATATAGCTGGATTGAGGTTGAGGCTGGGGTGCATGCCTTTGTTTCAGATGATAGATTTCACCCACAAATTAAGGAGATTTATGCAACATTAGATAAATTGGCTATGTAGATGAAAGCAGCTGGTTATGTGCCAGACAAAAATTTTGTGTTGCATAATATGGATGAGGAACATAAAGAAAAGTTCCTCTGTTATCACAGTGAAAAACTAGCAGTTGCATTTGTGCTTATCAACACCCCTTCTTGGAAAAACTAGTAGTTTCATTTTGAAAATAATAGTATATTTACTTTCTGAATATACATTTTCTGCATTTTGACATTATTAGCAATGTCAACGGTTAGATTCAGTTAATGTAATTGCATGGGTTTCGTGAAATGGAATTGTGCTTCCCGTAAAATGTTTTCAAACAGGGTTACTAAATGGATGTGTTTGCATGTGAATTTAGCCCCTATTATCCTTTAAATACATTGATAAAAGGATAGAAAATTAAAAAATTAGAAGCTTATCTTTTGAAGGAAATGTAGGTAGAATTTTCCCCAAAATGTTGAAACCTTCAAGGGAGGCACTGGTGCAACTCTTCCATTTGGTATTTCATGTTCTTATGTGTTTGAAATTTCTCGTTTCTTGATTTGTCTTCTACTATTGCACACACTGGTGGGCTGCTCCTCAACTTGCCTCACATATCTTAATTTTCATTAGATATCTGGAAACATGGAAAGGTAATGCATTTCTATGAAAATGATGTTGCATGGAAGGTATTGCTTGCAGGTTGTTCCCTTGTTTAGTTTGTCCATTCTTTTCAAAACCATATTGTGCATTGATTGTGGACTTTTCTTTTTGTTATCAAGTGTATTAGGTTTTCGTCATGCAATTATATTGTTATCTTACACTTTCTCAATTTAAGCTTGTTAATTCAAAAGTTTTGAGTGAAATATCATTTTCTCTTGGTACCTCCTACTCTGCCCTTGACTATATGTGGTGCACTTGTTTCTAGGCTTTGCAGTTATGTTTTCCAGGCTGCACAAGGTTGACTACCAATGGCATTGTAAAAAATGTCAAAGCACACATACAATGCAACATGCACGGATTGAAGCATTTGAGAATTAGTGGTCTTTTTGGGATAACAAGAGAGCACCTTGAGAAGTTGAATTACCTTTTGCATGGTGGTTTATAGCAGAAGTCTCATTCATTAAAACCATGATTTTATCCTAATGGTCACTATTATTCACTTTCATATGATGATGACAGTACAATTGATATTGAAGCTTTCCCTAGATGTGGGAATGCAAGGCTTGTTTATGACTGCACCAATGAAAGTTTCCAAAAGAAAAAATACCACACAGTTATAGATTACCGGGATTGTACATTTTGTATTTCACGTTGTGACGAGTGTGGAAGGTGTATTGATGGTAGTGAATATGAAGAAACATTTTGTCTCAATATGCTCTGTGCTGACTGCATGTGGGCTTCTCAACTACCAAGAATCAGAAGAGCTCGCCTGTGGTAAATAAACATTATCAGAATT
Organism: Pinus albicaulis; assembly: GCA_034641835.2. NCBI lineage: Eukaryota > Viridiplantae > Streptophyta > Pinopsida > Pinales > Pinaceae > Pinus > Pinus albicaulis. Next base: position 1,858,439,540 of record CM076575.1, on the reverse strand, counting down.
TTAGCTTTACTTTAGGCTTCAATGATTTTGGGCTATTGCTTGCTTGTAATTTGGGCCCAAAATTGATTGTTTTGACCCTATCTCAGGGAGCTATTGAAGACAAAGAAAACAAATCGTTATCTTTATGTGTTTTGAGGTGTACATATTAGTTTTCCTTATTTTGAGAATCAAAGGTATATCGAGGACAACAAATATGAAGAAATTATATTTCAATTTTCATGAGAAGAAGGCAATAACAGTTTTGCCTTTGGGAGATTTTGGAGAATGTTGGCTGATAGTTTAGGCCCTGTGAGATTACAATTTTTGTTTTTAGGCCTTGTTCATGAGAAGGCTACTGAACAGTAAAGCTGCATGTGGCCTGGCTTTATATAGCAGTAGACAATAGTTGTAAATTACCTACATTTATCAATTTGAAAAAAAAAGTTGTACAGGAAAATAACCTTCTTATGGGTCTAAAGAGAGAAAAAATGTCTACCTCCAAATATTGTGGTGTTTTTGGTGGGTTGTGTTATGTCAGAACTAAACACAACCATAAAGGTGGCTTTCTTATCATAATGGAGTGTTGTTTATGATAATCTCAAGACCAGGATCATATTACTCTGGTACAACATGATGATTGGCACCTGTTTTATGGGCAACTAGAATAAATAGTGATGTACATGATTAGCCCATTCAGCCACAAACATCAAGTGTATTGTATGTCAAAAAATATTCATTTATATTTATATTCTAAAATGTGAATTTTTTTGTACATTTTTGGTGAGTCACCAAATTGAGCAATTGGGAAAAAAACATTTGCAGCCATATAATATTTTGTGTTTGAGCTGGCTCGAATATCATATCCATATATCTAATTTTTACTCTTAGCTACCAAGATGTTATATTGGTTGTTGGCCTGTCTTTTGAATTTTGATAGTTTGATGCTAGATTAAGGGAAATGCAAGCTATAATGAAAATGATTGTAAAGTGTGAAGTTTCTATAATGACAATAGTTTTTGTTGTTGGTTACTTGCTTGTCTTTTTAAGATTTGTGTCAAGGGTAGTGGGAAGATAAGAGTACTCAAGAAATAAGTGTATGTCTAAGGTGTGATAAGCAACACAGAATTTTTCTCAAAGTAAACAAAGAAGCTTATTTGAGAGTGTAAACTTCTGTGATAAGGATAAAATTCTTTGATGTGATATGGATAAGGATGTTAGTATTTTCGTACTGGCATGAATTGTTTGGAGGTGTAACTTGTGGATTTTAACAAAGATACTACTTGTTTCAGGAAAATATATCAAGATGTGATGAAAGGAAAGGTGTGAATGAGGATAAATTGACATTCAGAAAAAATAGTTGATTGTAATGTTGAACTATAATTAGAATTCCATTAAAAGCAAAATCATGCTACTCTTGTTGATCCGGTGTCCATTTAGGAAAATCACGAACATGTAAAACTGAATGGACAATCGATCCTGATTTTTGTTTTACTGAAGAGAAGATCAGGATAGAATCGATCTTGCTCTTTGTTTTACTAAAGAGAAGTTGCAACTAAGAGCTGTTTAAAATCATTACAAAGGAAACTTTATGAGGATTTGACTGTAGTCGGTCAGTCAATATCTAGCATCAATGAAGGCATGGTGATGTTCAGACACCATCTTTCATGTTTTCAACCTCATAATTTTTATATGGCGTGGATCATGGTGAGAAGCTCCATCATTATTTTCATCGGTGAAGGACATATTTCCTTCAATGCCCCTCATTCTGGTAACCTAATTTTAGTTGACAAGCCTCAATGATGATTTTACATTTTTACCATCTAAGGAATCATAAGGTTGCTTCACTTAAAAGTTGACAAGCCACATTAACAATGATTTTACCATCTCAGCAATCAGAAGGTAGGCCATTTAAAATTTGTTGTGTAACCAGCTCCAAAAATAGAATAAAAGAGATATCAACGCCTTAGAAATAAGCCACTTCGAGGGGGCAACCTCCAATACATTACATAAATGAACAATTCTTGGATGATCCAATTTACAAAACCTCCTTTCTATATATAGGAGTCCATGGGGCCATAATGTAACCCTAGTGGGCCACAATGTAATCCTAGCCGACCTAACAATAATAATTTAAGGGCACAATAATAACAAAATGGGGGTTACAAGGGTACAATAATAACAATAAGGGGGTTACACTAACGACAATAAGGGACTATACTAGTAATATAGGGACCTAACATGCCCCTCTCCTTCAAAAACGTGTTGTCCTCAATGCTTGAGTAGCTCTGGGTGCTTCTGTATAAAATTCTCATCCTCCCATGTAGAATCTTCGGTGGGTAAGTTCTTCCACTTGATGAGATACTCTGAAATTGATCGATTCCGTAGCTGTCGAGTTCTTGTTTCCATGACCGCTTCAGGTTCCAATATGATTTTTCCTTCCTCATCAAGTTCTGGCAATATTGTTTGAACTGGAAGATTTTCACCTATAACCTTCTTCAAGCATGAAACATGGAAAACTGGATGTACTCGCGAAGAAGCAGGAAGCTCCAATTTGTATGCCATAGTACCAATCTTTTGCAACACCTTGTAAGGACCATAGTACCTTGGTGATAATTTATTATCCTTCTTAGCTTGCTTGAGGGACATTTGTTTGTATGGTTGTAGCCGTAAAAATACCCAATCTCCTACATCAAAACTTCTCTCGCTGCGATGTTGATCTGCCTGTTGTTTCATTCGATTTTGTGCAAAATTCAGGTTATCCTTTAAGAGTTGGAGAACTTCTTGTTGATGCTCGATGTGATCTTCCACTGCTTGAACCTTCGAATTTTCTCTTAAATATGATGTGATGGATGGTGGATGATATCCATAAAGTGCCATAAATTGGGTCATTTTTGCTGTAGTATGGAAGGAAGTGTTATACCACCATTCAGCAAGAGGTAACCACTTGACCCATTGTGTTTGTTTATCGGATACAAAACAACGAAGATATCCTTCCAAACATTTATTTACTATCTCAGTTTGACCATCAGATTGAGGATGATAAGATGAGCTATGAACTAATTGAGTACCCAAACAAGAAAATAACTCCGTCCAAAAATTTCCAGTAAAAATGGGATCTCTGTCGCTCACAATAACCCTTGGGCTTCCATGTAGCTTTTGAATTCTGTCCATAAATGCAGTAGCAACTGTACTTGCTTTAAATGGATGAGATAATGCACAAAGTGTGCATACTTGGTAAGTCTATCAACTACCACCATGATGACATTCTTTCCTTCGGACTTAGGTAAACCTGTGATAAAATCCATTGAAATCTCCTCCCAATGTTGACTTGGAATGGATAAAGGTTGTAGAAGTCCTGGGGTCTTAATTGTTTCCACTTTATTCTGCTGGCAAACCAACATTCCGCCACAAACTTTTGAATATCAGATTTAAGGCCATCCCAAAAAAATTCTTTCTTCACCCTGTGGTAAGATTTTAAAAATCCTAAGTGTCCTCCTAAAGGAGAAGTGTGCAATTCCAGAAGAATCTTCTGTTTTAGTTGGGAATTCTTACAAATATATAAGCGATCTTTGTACCATAAGGAGTCATTTTCCCAACTAAATGTATCAGATGTACTAGGATCTTGCTGCAAATTTTGAATGAGTGTCCATACATATTTGTCCTTCTTCCATTCATCTCTTGCTTCGGTTATCCAATCTGGTTGGATAATAGAAATGGCACAAGGCAATGCTTCCACCTCTTCATTCTTTCTTGAGAGTGCATCTGCAACAACATTAAGCTTTCCTTTTTTGTAGATTATTTCAAAGTCATAACCCAACATCTTTGTGACCCATTTTTGCTGCTCTTCTGACGATATTCTTTGTTCCAAAAAGTGTTTAAGACTATCATGATCGTTTTTTACCTTGAAGTGTCTTCCCATTAGGTAAGTTCGCCATTTCTTTAGTGCATGCAGTATTGCTAACATTTCCTTCTCATAAATAGGTTTCTGTAAATACTTTCCTTTGATTGGGCGACTTTCAAAAGCAATGGGTCTTCCTTCCTGCATTAAAACTGCACCAATTCCATTTCCTGAGGCATCACATTCCACAATAAAGGTTTTTGTGAAGTCTGGTGTAGCTAAGACCGGTGCTAGGCACATTACCTCTTTAAGACGTTCAAAGGCCTTAGTTGCTTCAGGAGTCCATGAAAATGCATCTTTCTTCAATAATGTTGTTAGAGGTGATGCTATTCTCCCATAATTCTTAACAAACTTGCGATAATACCCTGTTAACCCGAGAAATCCTCGCAACTGCTTTATGGTTGTGGGGACTTTCCATTCCTTAATGGCTCTAATTTTGTTAGGGTCTACCTTAACACCCTCGTGAGATACAATATGACCCAGATATTCCACCTCTTGTACTCCAAAGAAACATTTGGATGTTTTTGCATATAATTTGTTTCTCCTGCAATAGTTTGAGCACCCTGTCAACATGTTCAACATGATCCTTCCAAGACCTGCTGTAGATTAGTATATCATCAAAAAATACTAGCACAAATTTTCTAAGGAAGGGTTTGAAAATGGAATTCATCAACCCTTGAAATGTAGAAGGTGCATAGGTAAGGCCAAAAGGCATGACCAAAAATTCATAATGACCCTCATGAGTTCGAAATGTTGTTTTTGGAATATCTTCAGTCTTCATTCTAATTTGATGATATCCTGAACGAAGATCCAACTTGGTAAAATAAATTTCTCCATGTAATTCATCCAATAATTCATCAATCACGAGAATGGGAAATTTATCTTTAATGGTGAGCTTATTGAGCTCCCTATAATCTGGACACATTCGCCATGATCCATCCTTCTTGTGTACCAATACTACAGGAGCAGAGAAAGAACTTTGACTAGGTTTAATTATACCCGCCTCTAACATTTCTGCAATCATACGTTCAATTTCGTTCTTTTGGAAGTAAGGATATCTATAAGGCCTGATGTTTGGAGGAACACTTCCTGGAATCAAATGAATAGCATGATCATGATCACGAATAGGTGGGAGTCCTTTGGCAGTTTCAAAAACCTTGGAATGATTGTCCAAGACTTGTTGGAGATCTGCAGAAATAGATGATTTTGATGTCGGAACTTCTAGTTAGCATAATTGTGCAATTATGCCTCGTTGTTCTTTATTTAGAAGCTTTGTCATGACATTAGAGCTTATTATCCTTCCCGACTTCCCTTCAATACCCCGTAATTCGAATTCCTTTCCTTTTGAAAAAAATTTCAAGAAAAGTTCTTGAAAATTAAAAGCTACCGTCCCCAAAGATTGTAACCATTGTACTCCTAGTACAACATCAGCACCTCCCATAGGAATGGAAAGCATTGGACTAGTCAATACATGTTCCCCCATGGTTAGCTTGATATTATGGCATTTCCCAGAGCAATTTATAGTTCCTCCATTTGCAACCATCACTTGACATTCTGGTGCTGGGTATAGGAAACAATTTAATTCCTTGGCTACCTTACAATGAATAAAATTATGAGTGCTACCTGAATCAATCAACACTATTACATTTTTCTTCTTGATTTGTCCTTCTATCTTGAGAGTTTGAGGAGTGGTAATTCCTGCCAGTGCATTACACGATATGGTCGGATTCATTTCTTCCTCTTCTAGGGTTGGTTCCTGGTGTATATCCTCTTCTTGTTCATTTTCTTCTTCCTCTTCGCAATCTATGTAAAATAATTTCTTCTCAGCACACTTATGTCCTTCAGTTTATTTTCTATCACAACTGTAGCAAAGCCCTTTTGCTCTTTTTTCTTCCAATTGTTGTGGTGTCAACCTTGTAGGTTGTGGAAATCTAGACGTAGAAACACTTCCTTCTTTATAGAATTGAGTGGTAGGCTTCCTTGTCGCCATAATTTTACATTCAACTTTTCTTGCCAACCTGAATGCCTTCTCCAATGAATCAGGTTCCAAAACGCGAACTTCATGTTGGATGTTATCCTTTAAGGTGCCTATGAAGAGATCAATCCTGTGTTCCTCTGGAATATCAGTTACCCTTATATTCAATTTTTGGAAGTCCTCAATGTGCTGCCCCACTAAACCCTTTTGTTTGAGATTTATCAATTGGCTAAAGAAGGTGTTGCTCTTTGTATCCTCATAATGTGCTATCATTTCCTCCGTAAAAATTGACCAAGTGACAATTTTTTACCGGAGCAAAGCCATCGATACCATACAAATGTATTTTGTTCTAAATGTAAAGTTGCAATGCGTACCTTTTGTGTGTTTTGCACATTATGGAGATCAAAATATTGCTCCATCTGTAGTATCCATGTTGCAGGATCCTTTCCATCAAACTTCCTCATATCCATTTTTGGAATATGGTGGTTCTTCCCGCCAACATTAGAGTTTATGAAATCACGATTAACATTTATTTTGTTCTCATCATGAGGTTATTCTACTATCTTTTCACCATTAGGAAACATTTCATCAACTTGGTCAAACCTTCGATGGTTCCGTTAGATTGCTCTTCATGTTTTTCATGTTGTTTTCCATGTCAGATTTCATGTCATCCATCTTAGCTTCCACTCCATCCATCTTAGCTTCCACGCTCTTTCTTTCAAAACCATCCATCTTCTCTTCCATGCCTTTCTTCAAAACTTCCATTTCATTTTGTTGCTCTTTGCGAGAGTGAAATTTGTCACTTGCTCTTGTAATTTTGATAGATCATGTTGCACCTTCATCTTCATGAGTCATAGTAGAGCCTTCTGAAGGCTTAATGGGTGTTGAATTCTTTTTAGGGGCCATTTTAGAATCCAATATTGATATCTATTCTACAAGATTCCCTTGGAATCAATTCAACTTGATTCTTCAAACAAGACTTGTGCAATTCGGAAAAAAAATACACACCTTTTACTAGCTTTTAGGAGATCGATATTGAAATTGGATTATCTATGTGATTGCAGCACTTCAATATCTGAATTTTGGTACCGACTTATCCCTCTGAATTATATTTCGAATGCCACAGGTCTGACCTGATTTGGATTCTCCAAGACAAAGTTGTGTCCAATCTCCCACAATGACCTAATTATGGACTAATTCAGTAGAGCGAACTTGTACGAATTTCCACGTCTCACCGTTTTGTCCTTTGTCTCTGAAATTGATAGCCAAGAAGCTACAGTCCGTGTACTTGCGACCACTTTTTACGGAACTCCAATCCGATGCCCACAGAGAGATTTATTGAAATTTTCCCACGATCACCTCTTTGAGATGAAATTCAGGAGCCTGAAAAAGCACTACCTTCCACAGATCATATCTCCAAAAATATTGCGAACCAAGATTAGAAATTTTTTGACGAATTTCCTCAATATTTCAGCTTCACACCATATGAATTTCAGAATATGAACCTTCGTAGAAAAAAAATTATAACGCAAATTCCACGATGACTTGTTTAGGAGCCTGAAAAAAGACCTAACTTCCACAGATCATATCTCCGAAAATATTATGAACCAAGCTCTGAAATTTTTAGAAAATATTCCTCAGGATTTCGGCTTTGCATCCTAAAAATTTCAGCTTCTGAAACTTCGTAGAAAAAAATTTATAGTGAAAGTTCCACGATGACTTGTTTGGAGCAGTGAAACCCTAGAATCCAAAGCTCTGATACCAAATGTTGTGTAACCAGCTCCAAAAATAGAAGAAAAGAGATATTAACGCCTTAGAAATAAGCCACTTCGAGGGGGAAACCTCCAATACATTACATAAATGAACAATTCTTGGATGATACAATTTACAAAACCTCCTTTCTATATATAGGAGTCCATGGGGCGATAATGTAATCCTAGTGGGCCACAATGTAATCCTAGCCGACCTAACAATAATAATTTAAGGGCACAATAATAATAAAATGGGGGTTACAAGGGTACAATAATAACAATAAGGGGGTTACACTAACAACAATAAGGGACTATACTAGTAATATAGGGACCTAACAAAATTTGACAAGCCTCAACAGAGAACATTCTCAAAATGTTATTGGCCTGCATGCATTACACAAGCCACATCCTACAGTGGTATTTGAAGTAGTTAGACAGTTTTTGGATGCTTGTGATGGGTTTCCCTTATCTATGATAGCTATTGTTGCAGCATTTCATGGAAAAAAAAATTTGGATTATTTAAAAGCCCAATTCTGCAAAATATCTAAAGCACTTCCTTCAGACATACAAAGGAGGCTTAAAATTAGCTATGGCATACTTGAAGAAGAGGAGAAATATATATTTTTCTCTCTGTGGATTTCCTCTGTCCCTTGCTTCTCTAGAAATTTACCGATAACTATCTCGCTATCTAGCAATGAGACAGGGTGTAACAACCCACTGTGGAGAAGTCTCTTACATCCCAATCCCTGTGATCAACATTTCAGTATGGGTCATGTGACAATATCTTTTCTTTGTCATTTTGGTAGTATGCTTCAGCTTTGGCATTGGATAGATATCCCTTGTTCATGAGTTCATTTTGTTTCATATTTTGGATAGATTGTATAGTGCATTTAGGCACCTGGAATGTAGCTCATAAAATATACCACGAAGACATTATGTGTTAAAAATGTAGATACATATAACAAAGGATATCTCCCTTTGTGTTAGGGAGTGGTTTTAGTAGGGATAGGATAAAGTCTCTTTAAATCTCCCTTCTGGTCTCATGGGATGAATATGATAGATAGGGGGCACTTCATGGAAATTTTGGATCCTTGCCCACTGTTGAAACCTGGAACCTTGTATCTCAAATTCTCAGTTATAGTTCTTTTCATGAGTATATATAATATATCTTAATTAACCTTTTATTTAAAAAAAATGGATGACCAAAAGAAAGAAGATAATTCAATATTGGCAGTCACTTTTTCTTCATAGAAGAAGATTATAGGGAATAAAAATAAAGGATGGATCTGGTTGGGGAGGATTGTTGGGTCTCCATAACTTGGAAAACAAGTGTCTTGTAGAGGTCAACAGTAAAATCTATATGTTGCACGATCACCTCTGTGAAATGGGCATAGCCTTTGGAGGAGGAGGAGCCTTGGCAACCTATGTGGCGCATCACTGACAACCTCAAGAGTTCAGTAACTGTTTCGTTGATATGAGTGGGTTGCGGCTGCTAAGGTTTGAAGGTGATTATTTGGGAAGTGTATATATTATATCCTGATGAGATGGCCAAATATTCAATGCCTCTACTGGGATAGTTGTCCGTACTCCTCCCCGCGTTCTCAGATTCCTATAAAGAACTATTTTAGAAGTGGTAGAGGCTGGAGAAGCCACTAGGAAACATTAAGAATGAAAGTGAAGTGAAGTTTTCTAGTTTTGAAGAAAGCTTGTTCTCATATTTTGACCTTGCTAGAAGGTAGGGGTCTTGAAATAATCATATTTAATATTTAAGAGTGCATCGCAAGAGCCTCCATGGTTAACGGAGTTGATCTATCTCACCTCCTTATGGTTACCAAAGATAGGGCAGCTGAAGCATCTAGAAAGTTAGAAACAATTGCTCTAAAAGGATGCATAGTCAGATTGAAGAAACATATGGGGAAAGCTTACATCCTAACATTGCGAGAAGAATTTTTTCGTATATACTCCTTGAAGAACTAGACTCCAAGCATGCATGATGTCATTTCCATATTCCTTTGGGAACTTAATAAACCTCCAACATATTGATGATTCAATAAAAGGTGCTAGTTTTGCTTCTTTTTCATTCCATATTTTATAAATCGCAGGGAAAAGCACTTTGATGTTACAAGAATAATGAAACCCCGAGAGTCCCCATTGAACTTGAGCATAGATTTGTACTTACTTATTGTACAGGTTTAGAAGATGCGTGGCTGTGCTACCCCACATCGAAAACATTTGGCAACATGGGTGCTTTCAGAATTGGTAAACACTTATAGTGAGGTGTTTGGCAACTAGCTCATTTTATTGTTTTGGACCTTTTGTTCTTCATATTTTAGTGTGTACGCTGTATATAGCTTATTTTGTAAAAATAAATATTTGGTCATGTTATTGTTGGCAGTTTCTAGATGACCTATTTCATTCATTAAGTTAATGGTCTAGTTTCTATTGTATGACTTCAAAATTTGTATGATTGTTTGAAATTGATAAAATCTAGATTCTAGATGGTTGATGCTCCAAACAAGTAATCATTAATGTTCTATGATGGTTGATGGCCTATTCTATCTTGATTTATGTACAAATATGCATGTTTTCATATATTCTGCAACTAATTTGGCATTTTGGATGTATATCAATGGAAAATTCCTCAAAAGGACTATCACTACCTTGTAGATTGTAAACAAAATTTGGGGGTTGCTTTGTGGTGATGAAAGTGATCTTGTAGCTTCTTTACGACAACAAAGTTGCTCTGTAGAGTTATCTTAAAGATGAGTTCAGATGAATTGATCTTACCTTGGGCTGAGGCTGAGCCATAAATGGTTGTTAAAGACCTTATGATGGGTGTGGGCCATTAGGGCCCAAGCATGCCAACTAAGATGGTGGGACATGAATTAATGGCCACAAGGACTGTGCTAGACTAGAAATCCATGCACCACAAACTCAAGCATAAAACCTAGCAGAGATACTATTTGGATATGATTGTTCGTTACAATCAAAGTATCATTGGACAAATATAGGTATTCTGATCTTAGAATGTCAGATGAGAATTCCAGATTTCAAATCTTAATGGTCTTTTCTAACCCATATTATGAGTCTGTAGCAGAATACACGACTTAGACTTGAGAGAATCATGGTATCACCTGTCTAAAGGAGGTATTGGAAATACTAGTCATGTCATGCTCAGTGTAGCTACAGTTTATGGGATAAGTTTGTTTAAGAAGCTTAAGCTTTAGAATAGCTGACTATTGTCTGGCAAATTATTGTGTTGGTAGCATTTTTCAGCCCCACCTAAACCTGCAAATAGTAATCCAATTGCACACAAGGTATAACAGTTGGTTAAAGTGGAAACAATTTAAGGTCAATATCTCAGTTATTGCCCACAACAAATGTAGACCGCAGGCCTTATCATTCAAGGCCAACTATGTATAGCAAAAGGTTAGACTAGGGCCTTGACTCTTCTATACACATAAATGTGAAAAGGGCTGGCTAGTCAGCAAGTGATGTGGTGGTAGCGGCCATCTTGGACTTGAGTTGTAATGCCATATGTTATTATCAAGAAATTGTTGTAGAAAAAATTGGATAAGGAGCATGAGTTGTAATGCACATGTTATTATCAAGAAGTTGTAGAAAAATTTGGATAAGGAGTATGAGTTGTAAGGCACATGTTATTATCAAGAAGTTGTAGAAAAAAATGGTTAAAGAGTATAATGGTGTAGAGGGGGCACTGCACATCTGCTCCAACTGTACCACATTTTTCAATGCTTTTTTGGTGGATTTTCCATTTGTGGTGGAGGCTGAGCTTTTACCAGACACTGGAGATTGGGCTGCTTTGTTTTGTTTTTTATGAAGCAGTTGGGTCTCCTTTGGACTGTGCTACCTAAAACTTGGAGAAGACTGCATTGGAAGGGCTGGAGGAATTCTCTGTAAAAGTTGTGACTTTGTCGTTGTTATTGAGATCTAGGCAATATCTGTAACAACTAGAGTTTACAATTAAACATTTCCTTACCATAATTATCTTCCTCTTCCTCACGCCACTCTTCTTTTCTGCTTTCTCCAAAAAAGGCTGAAGAGTTTTTGCTTTCCCATTTGAAAATTTCCCTTAGTCTTATGCCAATCCATTTCTAGTCCACGATGTTATGAATCTTCTCTTCTTATTTATGTATGTTGAAAATCTAGGTTTTTTAGTTCTCATTAATTCTACAATATTTTCTCAGGATTGTAGTGGAAGATTGGCTCAGCTGTCAAAATCTCTAGCTTAGACAGTTCACTGGAATAAATTTGTATATGGGCATGATTCGTGATAGTATGCTTGACCAGGCTGATTGGCTGAACATAGTGTTTTTCCTAGACTTTGTGATCTGGATGAAACCATCCATGAATTTCCTGCAGAATTATTGTAATAGAAGCTTGTCTAACACCTCGAGAGGAGGAAATGAGTAGAGTGGAAGTGAAAAAACATGAATGATGGCATACTAAACCCCAAACACTTCATCTAGCATCTAAGGCTACATATTCACATCTCCTCCAACATGAAGATGCTATTTCCTTAACTCTTTCACTTGATATTTTTGTTTCTTGTATCATGATGATTGTTTGATTTTCCTTTTTAATTCGATCTTTGAGATATCAATTTTCCTTTTTCATGATGGGTGTTCTTTCTCACTTTCACATAATCTTGGTATAGCCTCTGCTTGATGCTTTTGTTGCTATGGTCGTGTCAGGCATTAATTAATTGTCTAATTTGTGAAAGAGATTGTCCACATTAAGGCTTCATTCTGGGCTAAATGTATTAATGTTAGAATGTGAGATGTAATTCTTTGAATGGCTTCTTCTCTATAGGGTATCGACTCAGTTAATAATGAGTGGTAGTAGGAGACAAGTTCTTGTTCCAGTTTTTCATGTTGCATGCCCATCATAAGAGGTGAGAGAAAATATTCTATTGTTATGTATGTGCTTCACCATAGCCTTATGGAAGAAATTCAAGTTCCTCTCTCCTTATTTTTCAAGTTCAGTGCCCACTGATAACAAATTTTTCAAGATAATTGGTTTGAGTAAGTGCCTAAATGTATGTTTTTTAATGACACCAACCCCTAAAACAGAAATTTGTACTGAGAAACAAATAGCAGCGATATCTTTTTCACTGATCAGCTAGTCTAGAAAGCAATAGGTAGAGGTGCCAACCCAAATATTCCAAGATAAAGGGAAGCAAAATCTACAATTTCCAGACTGCTGGTAAATTTATTAAATTTTACTTGTCTAATTTTCAAAAACCCCTAATTTGTCTTGACATAATCTTAGGATATTTTTGGGATTGTCAATTTTCATTTTTTTTCATTACATATTTCTCAGTTCTGTGCAACTATGCAATAAAAACTGTCAGATGTATATGGCCAATCAGCAGAGTAAATATGGCATTGAAATGTAAAACAAATCTCAACTTATCTCCCTGGGATGTCACTTCAGAGTCCATATTGAACCGCCAATTGACATCATAAAATATTTCATATGCTTCTTTCTTTAACATTTTTTGCACTTATGTTATCGAAAGATTTGAAGCATGAGGTTGTTTAACGTATATGACATCTTTCCCTCCCATTTTGACACCAACAATAACGTGTGTGCCATACTTCTCAATAAATCTGAAGAGAATGCACATATATACAATTTAAAAAGTGCAACTTTTCTTTAGGTACATCCCAGATAAGGTGTGGGCATTCTTTAAATGTTCAAAATAATAAGTTGTTAATTAACAAGTACAATGAACCAAACAAAATTTGCAATCACAGCCACATAGTGATCCATCAGTCATATAGAGTTCAATTAGAAACTTGATGATTCAATTCTAACATTAATGATCTTGGTTAGTTCCACTTGTATTTTTTAAACCCCTCAACTTGTAATTAGTATTCATTATATAGATCCAGCACAATGGCACACACTATATGAAACAGTTCTCATAAACTATTTCACTCTTTCCAACAATGTAGCAATGGACTGATATATTTGAAAGCAAGTACTGGACATGCAAAATATTTGAGATTACTAAATTAAATTGAAGCTATTATGCAAAAAGGATTTTATTAGACTGTGGTAATAACATTTTCAAGATCCCACATTTTAGATTTTAAAAACTGCTTCTGATTGTTTTTATCACATTAAACCAAATTTCGTACTCTAAATTTAAAGAATATCTTAATGTCACCAAAAATAAAAGTTGGTTTTGCAATTATACAAATTTTACTCATTGTGTTCTGGTATATATGGTTCAAATTTAAACCATGTGACATGGCCAATGAGTAGAAGCCACAATACATAAATACTCTGTCCATATTCTTTTATATCATACATATGAAATGAAGTAAACACTGTAGACTAAGCTTCTCAAATTTTGGGCCACGTCTTATACCAAGCTAGTTTCTTTCAGCATGGCTTAAAGATGAATGTATCTGATAATTCTTTCAGCATGACTAGTAAGCTATCCTCTTAATCCACAATAATTACATTCTTGTTTTCTTTGCTGTGATACACATCTGTCCGTTGCTTATGTGTGCTTGCATACTGAATCTTGACACTGAAGAAATTACTTTTAGGGTGAGCCTTTTTAGTTTTTTCCTGGTTATTGGTGGTTTTGAATCACTTGACAGTCGATAACATGTTGAGTGAGCTTCTTCATGCATAAATTGAATAACTTCTAGATGAAGTTGATCATGCAGCAACATTAAGTCAATGACCTCATACAAGGCGTTGCAATTTCACCATTTATTCATTCCACTATTGTTAGTCTAATTTTCCAAATTTTGAAGAAAATTAAGTTTATTTTTCCATGACTCTAGAGATTCGGCTTTTTTATACCTTTATTCCGCAATACATTCTATTTTCTAAATGATATTGTGGAAGCTAGTGGATGGAGTGGATCTGCAACTGCCTAATGTTATGAGATACTAATGTTGTTACTCAGCATCATATCGGAGTCATTGATGAAAAAGTCATTGGTTAATAAATTTGTGTTCCAGTTTTTGGAAATTTCTGGTAAGTTTACATTATCACACATTTCCTTCTTTAGTGTGATTCCTTAGTTGTTTTGAGGGAGCTTTGAATTTGTATATGTAATTTGCTGCTACCCTACTTACACTAGTGATTATCACCTTATATTTTTAATATTTTGGGATGTATTTATTGCCTAGAGCTGAATTGGTATGTAAACTTGCATTGAACACATTTACCGCTACTTATATACGCCTTGTTATTGGTAATGATTTTTACATTTCGTGATTATATCTTGTTTTCGTAATTATTTACATTTTGAACTGTAAAATTGTCTTAAGATCTGATATTTCATCTACACTGTGATTCCCTGTTGTTACAACAAAACCTAGCACCCACAAAAAATATAAAGTCTCAATCACGATGGTGTTAGTTTTTTACAATGCAAGAATATTACCTACTGACTTTGAGTATCTTTTCCTTTCTCTTTTGGTTGGCTCTTCTTCAACTCAAGGGGGCATCCCTAAAAGGTAGGATTGCTAGGCTATAGAATGGGGGCACAAGGTGATTTAATAAGATGAGTGGTGGTTGTAGTGTATGAAATAGGATGAAGAAACAAAAATGGACAAAAGCAAGGAATGAATGAGAAGGAAGGAAATTGGTGCCTATCAGTGATGGGCTAATGGAGCAATAAGGCATTTGGATAAATGAGAGAACTTGTATGTCACAAACAACTAATTTGAAGCAGGTCATACGGTAGAAGATTTTTGTTTACCATTTTCTACCAATTAGTAGATGAAGAAACAATTTGATACATTCATCTTTAAGGTGTGTACTTGAGATGAAAATGGCCTAATGTATGCATTTGATCCTTATGTGTTCGCTAGAAATGTGTTGTAGAAAAGAAATCTTCAAGGGTTGAATTGCTACTCATCAATCCGTTCATAAGGTGCTATTTTATGGCTGTAGTATGCTTCAAAATCTGCAACATAGTTGATAGAAGAAAGGGAAGTAAGTGCATAAACAGATAGCCAATGTTAGGGTATCTGTGGTATTCTTGTTCTATTATGCAATATTTCCTGTTCACAGTTATGGTACGCATTAGCCAAGACACTGTCAGAGAGGGCTGCATGGGTTCTGGCCGTGGACAGAGGGTTGAATATGGTGACAATCAATGCATCTCTGATTGTGGGACCTGGTATCACATACAAAATCTCAGGATCTACCATTGCATATCTTAAAGGTGAGGGTGAGAGATCTGCATACCAAATAGACTCTGTTCTAGAACGTACAAATATGGTATAGTAATCCCTTGGAGAGGATCTAATCTATTGGTATAGTAATCCCTTGGAGAGGATCTAATCTATGGAAGTGCAAAATATTAGCTAGTTTATTTACAGTTGCTAGTTTTTGTGATGGCAGGGGCTGCACAAATGTATGAGAAGGGAATTTTAGCTAGTGTGGACATAAAGTTTCTAGCGGATGCTCATATATGTGCTTATCAAGATCCATCTGCCTATGGGAGAGATATCTATTTCAATCAAATAGTCAGTAATGTAGAAGATGCTGTCAATTTAACGTGATACCGTTCCCTGACACCTGATACCATTCCCTGATAGGTATAGAGCAATTAGTTATTGTTCAATTATTAAAATCACTAAAGATTCTGTATCTTCAAGATTTAAATTGGGTTGCTTACCTATTGATATTTTATCTTTAGCTATTATGTCACAATGAAATTAATCATACATAGATACTTGTTTGCCACACCTGATACTGTTCCCTAACAGGTATAGAGAAATTAATTATTGTTCAATTATTGAAATCACTGAAGGTTATGTATCTTCAATATTTAAATTGGGTTGCTTACCTAATGATATTTTTTATTTAGCTATTATGTCACAATGAAATTAATCATACATAGATACTCTCCAAAGATAATCATGAATTCATTATTTATTTGATTTTTTTCATAATTTGGTAACAGATTTGAAAAACCAATGGTCTACCAACAACGTCTAAATAATCAGAAGCTGACTGGATTGATGGTTGGATATGGAAACCGTGCAACCCTAAGCAGCGAACTGTAAGGGAAGGGGGGGTTTCCTATGTTACAGCTTAACAACAGCCATGAATGAGGGGCACAAGAAAACTTGGGGAGTTTACATGTTCAAACTATATCCATTTTTGTACATACTATAATGTAATTTTCACTTCAAGGTTTGGATAGTTGGCAATAAGTCGATTTCCATAACGACCAACATTAAAATTTTAGCCGGTGACTAAGGCTCTCTACCATATGCAGTTTTTTTCGTTAATTTCTGATGTAAAATCAATTTCCTGATTTCTAGCAAGGACAAGTTGGGCTGTTTGGTGTGTGAATAAAAAGTGGGATACTCCACACTTTGGAATTTTTTTATCATTATTAAAGTTCCTCCTTTTGTTTTACCATTATGGGAAGTTGCACTTTCTCTTATCATGAGTTGTGTTATGAATGGAATGAGAAGTTACACTTTCTCTTATCTTGAACTATTTTATGAGTGGAGTGTATAATGTTCGTTTGATGGTATTTTTATATATTGGGATGTTGAATTATTTAATTACAAGATAAAAAAATTGAATACTACTTTGCCTGGTCAAACTTTTATTTTTAAAGTTTTTAGTCAAGCACCGTCACTGGTCAAACATGTGAGAGGCCACTGTTGTGAGAGGCCTGGATTGTGTAATAGTTGTGTAACTACTGGTGCCTATTGGTGATTATATGTGTGGAGGAGAGCCGATCTCCATTGTTGCATTGGACTGTGGAGGGATGAGTTGAGCTTCGTGAATTTATTATACCACCCCGTCGAATTCCGTGATCCATTCCCACGAGAAAATTCTGCCATGAGCTGAGTCGGTTTGGATGTGCGTAGCAGACAGTGAGGCGCAACTGTCGGTTTGGAGGTGTGTTGGGATTGTCATATTGAATCTGCTCATCATTTATTGGCGTTTTAATTTTTGTTCGACTTGTTCTGCTCATTGAAGAAATCGACAGAGGCATGGGCCTTTGTGTTGGAGGATTGTTGAAACAAAATGATCTGCAAAGATCCCAATTTGTTGAAACTCCTCTCCAACCTCAATATCAGTGCTAGTAGTAGCATGAGAAACAACACTACGCTTAACAGAACTAGAAGAACGCATTTTCCAAACTGCACGAGAACTACTTCCCTCACGAGTCACCATGTGCCATGCTTGGTCTCGGTGGTTCTCTTCCTTCTACTCCTGGTTCAACTACCATATCTTCATTGGAACCAACACCCCGAACTCCACTAGACAATGATTCACCATTTTTTAGTGGTGATTTTCCATTTTTACTGGTGATTCGCCATGATTTTACAAGATAATGTAATCTCGTGAGAGATACACCAAAAAATTATATATACATATTATATTATTAATAAAATCACCTTCCATTTTTCCTATGTATCATGGGGATTCGCCCATTTATTATATATATAAATTTAGGGGGGTTCTTAAAATTTTCCCTAACGACAGATAAATTCTGAACCACCCGAGACTGAATTTCTGGCTTACTCAGACAATTCTCTGACACCCAGAACAACCCCTGTGTTAGCCATCTATAAAATTTGTTATAGCAAAAGGTGGCTAAGACTTTTTTGAGCCTTCAAGGAACAAATTTTATTGCTAAAAATTGTTGGCTCTTGAAGACTCTTGAAGGCCTCATGCCTCTGTCCAAAATCTTCATTGTTGTTGCCATTTTATACTTAGATATTATGTTGATTGCATAAGAAGAAACTGCTGTAAAATCATCATTTTTCCCCCCTCCTCCACTCAAAAATAACCTTCATTTGTTCCCCTTTTCCTCCATAAAACTCCTCTATTTTCATGATTCCTCTTCTTCCATTCATGAAAATCATTTTTACAAGGTTAAAGACTCACTCTTTAACCTTACCGAAACCCCCAAATCCATTGAAAAACCTGAAAAATTCATAAAAAACAAGTTTTTATTACTAAGGACTTAAGCCCCCTTGGGCTAAGTCTTAAACCACTTCCCCCACATGCCCACGCCCTACAAAATAGGCACTATGCCCATCCGGCGCTAATCGCATCGCAAAATTCCAATGGGTTGATTGAAAGACCGGGCCCGAAGCTCCGATTGCGATTGGCCCTTGTTATATAAAGCCCCGGGCCCATCGTATTCCATACATCCAGCAGCTCCACAATCGGGCACCAGCCGCTTCATATATATATATTTTCTACCCCGATCTACCAAAACCTTTGTTCTAATAAAGTTTGGGTTTTTCATTTATTATAAAGGTTTTCCGCCGGTTCGTTCTAAAAACTAATCTCCACCATTGATCGTAAGCCGATCAAACGGCCAGCGCCCAATCGCATTGAGGTTTTCCATCGCATACACTTGTTTTCTCCCACCGATTGGCCATCCCTCGATTCATTCTCCACCGTTGATCTGATCTTCAGATAAACGGTCCGCGCTACATCGCATCGCAACTTTTCATCGGGCGTGTTTGTTTGTTCGCCCCGATTGCCGATCCCTGATTGGTTATCTTCCATTGATCTCCTCTCCGCCTTCTGTGATCCAACGGTCCTCATTAAATCCGATCACAAGTCTTACCTCCGCTTCGAACCCCTCTGATTCACTCTCCGCCATCGATTTGATCTGCAGATCGATGGCCAGCGCTTAATCGCATCGGAGTTTTCCATCGCATGCATTATATTTTTTTTTCCCGATCGGCCATCCCTCCAATTTATTCTCCACCGTTGATCTGATCCTCAGATCAACGGTCAGCCCTACATCGCATCGCAGATTTACATCGACACCTTTGAGTGACGCCCCCGATTGTGATCCTCCGATTGGATCTAGACCGTCCACGTGTCCAGATCGGACGGTCCAAGATCATTTCGTCTTATTCTTCTCCCCGCTCTCCTTTTTACCTTCTCTTAACTAATCTCCTCCGTTGGATGCTGCCATCCAATGGATATGCTCCTCCCATGCCTTCTGAAGCAGTTTTTCCCCAATAACGCAGGATTTATTAAATAAGTTTTGTATTTTTGCAGGTGTTAAAGGTTTATCCGTTATATTGAAAGAAAGGGCCGAAGGCCGGGGATGACGATTCCTATGCCTTCAATTCATAAAAGAGAGCCATTCACAGGGCTCTACTCCATGTCTCGTCATTGCTTCATGAGGCAGTGATGCCATAAGAGCCCTGCGTAGCCTACACATTAGCAAGACACAGTGAAGATTAATATAATCAACGAGTATCAGACCGACAGCATGGAATCAAAGTGGAAAAATATTTGAAGATTGTTAACATAGTTTGGAGGGATTAGGCCATTTATTCGACTAAATCAAAGACCTGATTCACGATCAAAGAAAGTTTGAAGACCAGAAGACAAAGATTAGGATTCGTTAAGCCTAAAACACAGAATTCAAGTATATTAAAGGTGTTTTAAGGTTAAAATACTAATATCTATCAGTTCAAGGAGCCTACGCTGCCACATCAGGGGCAAATTGAATCCCCCAGCTACCACAGAGCCACCTACGGCCTCAAAGTAATCAAAAAGAGGCCGAGTTATGACCAGACCTGGAGAATTTGCATCAATACGGCTGAACAGTTAAGACAACCAAAGGAACTTATTGTAAACTGACAGCAGAATTTATTATGAGGATAACGAAGAGCCTTAAAGTCAAAAAATTCTTTCTAGCAAGCTTGATAGTTAACATAAACCAATTAATACAGGAAAAATATCAGAACATTCTCCATTGAGCCCCTCAAAGGCCGAGAGACAGTAAACTGTATTAATTGAACTTAGAAGATATTTTATCCCATTCCACCTCCTCATTTCTTCTATAAATACTTCTGAAGGAGATGAGATAGGGGTTGGTTGTTGGTTGATCACTAGTTGTAATACTGAAACTCTCTGAAATAATACTTAGTCTGTTGAAGTTGAAGAAGAAATTGAAGCCTGGGAAGCCTTGATGATATTGTTGCATGCTTGTTACTGTGAAGGCTCTATCATTGGATCCATGAGCTTGGCTGTTGGTGAAGTATTCTGAACTGTTTATTGTTTTCTCCTATTTTCATTCTGTTCCAAAATTTCTTACTACAGTAGGATAGAAAGTATTAGGCTAAGAAATGACTCTTGAAAGCACCTTAGACCTGTTCATCCTTCACTGTTTTATGTTTTCCTCTGCTAAAGTATTTTAGAGTCTTTAATCTCTCTCTTTAGTCTTCATGCTTGTTCATTTCCTTAATAGTTTGAATAGTTGGTTTCAGCATGATTTATGGTTCTCCCTGCTTGTCTGCTACCACTTAAAAACTCTTATTGAAGTCTCCCTTTGAAGTTCTTTGTTTACAGTGAGTCAAGGAGGTATGTTCTGATCTTGCCCTTTGTCCTTGCTTAAACAGTTGCCTTGAAGGTCTTTATAGTTGTAATCATAGATGTGTTAGGTGTTCCCTCTTCTATGACTGCAATTATCAGTGAATCTTTTATGTTTTCTAAGTCATTTGAAATAAAATATTTGAGGAAATAGGGTGTTCCCCGAATCTTAGATTTCATTTTAAAAGTTGTTTTGGAATCATTGTTTGCTTAAAGGTGTGATTTGTAGAATTTATGGTTAGCCCTGTCTATCAAAAAGCTCTTTATTGTTCAAATTGTGTTTTCAAATTCCCTTTGTTTGAGAATTAAAACTTCTCTTTCCGAATCATTGATGTCCATCTCATTCCAAAAACCAAAGGATCCTGTGGCCAATTTAGATTTGCCCTCTGATATCCCATATCCATTGATGAGTATGTTATGACCTCTTTTTGACTCCATTGCCCAATGAACCAAATGTTTCTCCATTCTATATATCTTTCCTAGATCTTTCATTTTCTGCTATGTCAACCCAACCAAACAAACAAACAAACACCTGCACTTAATAACTAGTCTAAAATCCATATGCTAAGCACACAAGATAAACCTTTGCAAACAAACATTTGAGAGATCCCTCTCTGAGAACAGGAGGACTAGATCTTGGAACTCTAAAGATTGGTTCTGATGTTGCCTTGTCTTTTGATTTGCCAAACTATCAAAACACGGGACACCAACATAATGGCGATCACGGTGGGACACTGAGTAAAATCTTTAAAATTAAACACTCACTGTCTAGTACAACATAAGTAACCTTCTTCAAGCACTACCAAACAAATGGTAATCATGATAGGACTTAATTGAATCAGTGACAAGCTAAGTAACCCTTAGGATTCTCATTAAACCTTATCAAACCTTGAAGGAATCAGTTACCAAGCCATAAGAGTGAACTATGTATGATTAAAACACCTTATCTAAGTGTCAAATCACATTTAGGACACTCTCTTAACCTATAAGACTGAAATAACTCAGAAAAACCCAAAATATCTCAGTTTTTCTTCACAATAAGCATGGTGGTGGAACCATCCAATATCTTACCTTCATAAAAGCTAAAAAGTTTCCACCTGGCGACTCCACCAGCCCCAGTAGGCCTTTTACTCATCTAGGTTCCCAGATCTCTTCAGGACTGTGTTAACCAGCTGTGAAGAAGTTTAGAAGCCTAGTCCCTTACTAGATAAGACATCGTGAGAGGTAAAATTCCCAAAAAACAGTCTCTAAAGCCTTAACCTCTCTCATTTTGAAATGCAGTCTGGCTTCACATAGGATCAACACTAGATCCCATCCAGACCCAAATCCTCCTTTAATCGTTGACAATCCTGAGATAATTCTGTGGTAGACTTCTAACTCTGGAGAATCAGTTTCTAATAGGAACCTCTTAAGAACAAATTATGTTCCCGAAAACCTTATTGTCTTAGAGGATTCACACTTTGATTTACATCATACAAAGAATATCTTTATAACTAGATCTGAAGGTGAGTTATACCAAACTAACCTTGATATTGCAGATTTGCAACCAAGCTTCAGCTAGAGAAGCCTCACCTTCCACTCCTCCTGACTCCCACCTTCTTCATCACTTTAGCCTTTTCCATAACAAGTCTGCTCAAAATCAATTTACTGGCCCAAGTATTTCTTCCACTCTGATTCATACTACCACTGTTCAAAGCACTCCATTTCAGCCCACTTTCACTTTTGTAAATCCACCTCTTGTAAATCCACCCTTATTTCCAGCCATGGCAACATGGTATGCCCCATTAGTGTTACCACAACCTCTGCTTCCCCTACCGAATGATTACCAGTCCAAAATCCCTCACTTCACTGGAAAATAATCTACAACAGCTCAACATCATGTAGATAGAATGGAAGATGCTTTTGATTACATGGAGATAGAAGAAGAAACTGTGAAGATGAGGATCTTTGCCCAGAGTTTAGGAGGAGATGTAAAGAAATGGTTCAAAAACTTACCTCCTAACAGCATAAATGATCTCCCTGCCTTGCATCAAACATTTATCAACAAATGGGAACTCAAAAAGAATCCTCTCCAAATACTGGCAGAATATAGCAGCCTCAAGAGAAATCAAGGAGAGAGTATTCCTGACTACTCCACTAGGTTTAATAGCATTTACAATGCTCTTCCACCTCACATGAAACCTCCTCAAGGCATGGCCTTAGTAAGATATCCCGAAGGCCTTGATGTGGACATGATGTATCAGTTAAGGGAGAGGGATTACTTAACCTTAGAAGACATGCAGAAAGGAGCTGTGAGCGTAGAAGCAAACATAATTGAGAAAAGAAATAGGTTGAGATCAGAGAAGAGGGTAACTTATAAAGATGACACTACACCCTCCACATCTAGCTCAAAAACAGAACAGATGTTGGAAGAGATCATGAAAAGGATGAGCATACTTGAGAGAACACAACCTCAAAACAGTCAAAACAGAAATAGAAATCAGAATTATAGAAGAGACAACAATCAAGATAAACAAAAAGAAAGTGACCAACATATTAGACCTCCTTTTCAACAGAACTATGTAGATCAATATGAGGAAGATAGGGAGTTGGAAAGGTTGTAATAATCTCATGTAAATTTGATTGGATCAGACAGTGGGGATGATTTTTTCCTCACTGAGGAAGAACAAGATTTCTTCTCTTATGATCAAAATACAAATACCTATGAAGATTCTGATGACTATAGATTGGGTTTTGAAAATGCAATCATGGAGGTACACAAACAGTATGATCTTAGGAGCAAGGGAAGCATAGATAATTCAAAAGATAAGAACACTAGCACTGTTGTTAAGAAAAATGCAGAAAACCAGCCCAAAAAGATAGCACAAAAGACCAACATTTTGACCAAGAAACCAAACATAAAAAAAGACAAAGGTGTCCAGCAAGATGTTGAACATATTACCCCTAGCACTTCAGCTGGAGGTCCTAATAAAACCGTCCCAATTACCAGTCCAAATAAGGTTCAGCAAATTAAAATTACAAAATGAATTCAAGTGAAAAGACAGATGTAAATATGAACAAGTCTATTGTTCCTTTCAGTCTTGAGGGAGAGATTTCTAAGATAAAAATTACCATTCCTCTAGCTGAACTAGTAACCCAAGAAGTGTACAGAAACCAAGTTTTGAAAGCTTTAAACTTGGGAAGTGATACTGACACCTTAAACTTGACAGATGACAAACCTGAGTTGTTGTTTGGTCCAGAAGTTGAAGGAAAATACCAAGAAGGGGCTGTCCCTCCCTTCTATGTTAGCTTGAACATACATGAGAAAATTTTACACAACGCTATTTAGACTCAGGAGCATCACACAATCTAATTCCCAAGGTAGTGATGGAAAGCTTAGGCTTAGAAATTACTAAACCATACAAAGACTTGTAGTCCTTTGACTCAAGCAGAGTCAAATTTTTGGGTTTAATCAAAGATTTGTGTGTAAACCTATCCCAAATCCCTACTAAGAGTTTAGTCATGGACATAGTTATAGCTGACATTCCCCCTAAGTATGGCATGCTCTTATCAAGATCTTGGGGAGCCAAACTTCAGGGAAGCCTTCAAATGGACATGTCTTATGCCACCATTACCATTTTTAATCAAAACAGAAGACTATACGGGGAATCTCACATGAATTACATGGTGAGCAACCTAGACAAACCAAGCAACACTCCAATATATTCTATTCAATCAAGTTTAGATTCCTTTATCTTATGTAATGAAGATGAAATCACCCAACTAGATAAGGAAAACATGCACCCAATCAGTTCACCAGAACAATCCAATCTTCCCCTCAATCAAATGAAAAACATTGGAAACCAACAACAACGAGAGAATGAAAACAAGGATGACATACTTTGGAAAATAAACTTTGATGAATCTTGTAATAAAACAAGTGCAGGAGCAGGTGTGTGGATTCCAAATACAAAACTCAGTTTTTCATACAAATTGAATTTCACATGCACTAAAAATATCGTTGAGTATGAAGCACTTCTCCTAGGCTTACAATTTCTTAAACATTTAGAAGCCCAAAGGATATCAGTCTTAGGGGATTCTGAACTAATCATAAAACAAATCAAAGGAGAATACTCAGCTAGAAATCCAAGACTTAGGGAATATCGAAATGCTGCCCTTGATCTATTAAAGACCTTTGAAAAGTGTGAACTTATTTTCATTCCAAGAGCACTAAATCATCTAGCAAATGAACTCGCTTTCAATGCCAGCAATTGCCAGATACCTAAGATAAATGAACAACTCAGTTTGAAAGTAAAACACAGGCCTGTTGTGCCTGATAATGAGGATCACTGGAAAGTGTTTGATTCTAACAAACACATAAATTATTTCTTGAAATCATAAAACGATTTCAGCATGCCAATATTAGAGACCAACCATAAAGAAAATTGCTTGTATATTGAACAAATCCCAGAAGTTGAAATGACATATACTGCTGATATGAATCATTGTGAAAATCCTTTTGAAGAAGAGGTAACATATAACGCAGACCAAGAAGACTTGGAATTTTTACAATGCAAAAATGACCAAATTCCAAGAGGTCTCACACCTTTAGAACACCTTTTTGATTTTAACGATGTAGCCAAAGAACCGAGAATAGAGCCCGTGGAAACAAATACAGAAGAGCATAACATAGGCAGTCTAGCAGAACCTAAGATGATCAAACTGTCTAGCACTCTCCTAGCTCACATAAAACTACAGTACATAGAGTTGTTCAAAGAATTTAAAGATGTTTTCACTTGGGGATACAAAGACCTAAAATCATACGATACCAGCATCATCCAACATAAAATCCCTTTGAAGGAAAATCAAAAGCATTTTAAACAAAAACTAAAGAGAATAAACCCACTTTTACTCCCTTTAGTTCAGGCAGAAATTGAAAAGATGCATGCTGCTGGGATCATTGTACCAATTAGATATTCAGAGTGGGTATCAAACTTAGTCTCTGTTAGAAAGAAAACAGGGGAAATCAGGCTCTGTATCGACTTCAGAAATTTAAATAGAGCCTCTTTAAAGGAAAACTTCCCCTTACCCAAGGTGGACCATATACTTCAAAGGGTATTTGGGTCAAGTAGGATATCCCTCTTAGATGGGTTCTCGAGTTACAACCAGGTGTTAGTGCTCCCAAGTGATCAAATCAAAACTGCTTTTACCACACCTTGGGGTACCTTTATGTATGTCAAAATGCCTTTCGGATTAATGAATGCAGGGGCCACTTTCCAAAGGGCCATGGACATAGCCTTTTCTGAATATATTGGCTATTTTATAATCATTTACCTTGATGACATAACCGTTTTCTCAAAAACTGATGAAGAACATTTGATTCACCTGAGAAAAGTTTTCGAGAAGTGTAGGAAATTTGGCTTATCATTGAATCCCAAGAAGACACTCTTTGGTCTCCAAGAAGGTAAACTTCTTGGCCATATAATTTCAGAAGAGGGAATCAAAATAGACCCTACAAGGATAGATGGCATATTGCAGATCGGCCATCCAAGAAGCCTCAAAGAGTTACAATCTTTCATTGGAAAGATTAATTTTCTAAGGAGGTTTATCCATAATCTTGCTGAGCTATTGAAAAACATTACAAACATGCTTAAGAAAGATGTCGGTGTAAAATGGACTTTACCAGCTAAACAATCATTTGAAATGGTCAAACAAGCTCTTACTCAAACACCAGTCCTGATTAGCCCAGATTTTACCAAAGACTTTTATATCTTTTCCTTTTCATCTGAACATACAATAGCTGCAGTATTACTTCAAAGGAATGATTCAGGGCAAGAAAAACCAATATCATTTTTTAGTAGGGCCTTAAGAGATGCTCCTCTCAAATATAACATCATGGAGAAGCAAGCCTTAGCATTGGTGAAAGCATTAAAAGAATTTAGGGTCTATATTTTACATTCTCACATAATTGCTTTTGTTCCACATACTGTTGTCAAGGACATTCTAAGTCAAGACCCTGATGGTAAAAGGGGAAAATGGATTGCAACTATTCTTGAATATGACTTAGAAATCAGGCCCACCAAACTAGTTAAAGGGCAAGGATTAGCAAAACTTATGGCCGAGTCTAACTTCCAAGCACTAGACATGAATATGGTAGATGTGTTGGAAAAAATAGAAGAATCTACTGCTCCTTTTATTGAAGAAACATTTCTAAATTCTCCTTGGTATGCTGACATTATTTATGTGCTTTTATATTTAAATGCCCCTCCTTCTTTGTCCAAAACTAAAGCTAGATTCTTGAAACAAAAGGCTTTGAGTTTTTGCATCTTAGATGGAGTAGTATATTGGAAAAATGCTGTTGGAATTTTGCTTAAATTTTTACTTGAAGATGATGCAGGGAAAATCATGCATGAGTTGCATGATGGAGAATGTGGAGGACACCTCTACTAGAAGGCCACAGCAAAAAAAATTATTAGATCAGGTTACTATTCGCCTACCCTCTTCCCAGACACTCAGAAGTTGGTCATGTCTTTCCATAAGTGTCAAATCTTTGATGGCAAAAGAAAACTCCTTCCCTTACCCTTACATCCTATTCAAGTTGAGGCACCTTTTCAACAATGGGGGTTGGACTTCATTGGGGAAATTCAACCATCCTCCTCAGCTCAACATAAATGGATTCTCACAGCCACTGACTTCTTTACCAAATGGATAGAAGCTATACCCTTCAGAAATGCTAATGACTCTGTCATTATAAGGTTTCTTGAAACAAATATCCTATCCAGATTTGGTTGTCCCAGAAAAATCATAACAGACAACACTGCTGCATTTAAATCCAAAAATATGGTTGATTTCTGTTACAAATACCACATAACCTTGGGCCATTCCACTACTTACTATCCCTAAGGAAATGGATTAGCTGAATCTTCCAACAAGAGCCTCATCAATATCATTAAAAAACTGTTGGAACAAAATCAGAAATCGTGGCATAGTAAGCTGGTTCATGCCTTGTGGGATGATAGGTTAAATACAAAGAAATCAATAAATATGTCCCCCTATCAGTTAGTTTATGGCATGGATGCAGTTTTTCCCACCTCATTAGGAGTTCCAGTCATGAAACTCCTTCAAGAAGTGCAAATTGAAGAGAATGATATGCAGAGAAGAATCAATGATCAAAGTTTATGAAAGAACACAGTTAGTCCAAGAAAATGTGAAGAAGCTATTTGATAAGAGGACTAAGGCAAACAATTTCCAAATTGGAAATGTTGTTCTTAAATGGGATTCAAGAAGAGAAGAGAAGGGAAAACATGGCAAGTTTGAGAACTTGTGGAAAGGGCCCTATATTATTCATGTTGAGAGGAGTCACAATGCATTTTTCCTGAAATAATTGAATGGAGAAGACTTATATGGAGGTCCTGTCAATGGCAGGATGCTCAAGCATTACTTCTGCCAAGAGTCTTGAGTTTAAAGCATTTTATTTTTTCATTGTAAATATCATAGTCTAACCATTGCATTCAAAGTTAGAAAAATCAAAAATACAAAAACAATGAAAGAAAGAAAAGAGGGCATATTGTAAAACAAGAAAGGTATAGCCCCATACCACAAAAGAGAAAAAAATCTGAAAGTGTGCAAGCTTAAATGCCACTCCTGAAAAACCACACTTCTAATTAGTCATACAGCCTAATCTTGACTAATTAGCTTTAAATTTTCTGCTGATAGGATAGTGAATTCGATTTTCCAAACTGTTTAATCTTGGCTTATCAGTAGATAGATTAGGATAGAAATTAAAGGTTCAAACATGCTCAAAATCTGAACCTAAAATTCCAAGCAAAAGAATGACTCAAATCTGTTTTTAATCCTGAGTCACTAAATATGTAAAACTGGTTCTAATCAGCTCAAAATCTGAACCAGAGAACAAGGAAGAAACAGCTCAAACAAGAGTCAAAACAGAGCTGTAGAAAGGTAAAGAAAGTGCATGAACTTTCAGATCTTAAGCCTTCCATTTTGATTTAAATTTTTCTGCAAAATAAATATCTATGTGCAGCTTGTTTTTTACGCCATAGATCACAACAAGTCAAACAGTTTAATCTTGACTTGACTGTTTTTAAATTTATGTTGTAGAAATTAGAGAATAAACTCTATTAGACTGTTTAATCCTAACAGATTGATAGAATAGGTAGAGAATCATATGGGCTCAACTGTTTAATCTAAGTCCATGAAGAAATAAGGAGTAGAAATAGATTAGATTTCCTACTTTTAAAAGAATAAAATGTTTCGAAAAGAGTTTGCCAATCCAAGTGCACTCTAATGAAGAAAAAATGTTAGATCTGTAGGATTGGGTAGGTAGAAAGCTTGTTGATGAAAGATCCATTTTTTTCATGACTGCTAATATGTTTCAAAGCAAGATCATCCCAGCAAAAGGAAGAGCAGCCCAATGGATCAGACACAGGTCAGCCTCCCAGAGAATGCAAGTCTGAAGTTCTTGATGCCTTCAAGAAGGCATCATCCCCAAGTGGAGCCACTGTTAGCCACCTATAAAATTTGTTATAGAAAAAGGTGGCTAAGACTTTTTTGAGCCTTCAAGGAAAAAAAATTATTGCTAAAAATTGTTGGCTCTTGAAGACTCTTGAAGGCCTCATGCCTCTGTCCAAAATCTTCATTGCTGTTGCCATTTTATACTCAGAAATTCTGCTGATTGCATAAGAAGAAACTGCTGTAAAATCATCATTTTCCGCCCCTCCTCCACTCAAAACTAACCTTCATTTGTTCCCCTTTTCCTCCATAAAACTCCTCTATTTTCATGATTCCTCTTCTTCCATTCATGAAAATCATTTTTACAAGGTTAAAGACTCACTCTTTAACCTTACCGAAACCCCCAAATCCATTGAAAAACATGAAAAATTCATAAAAAAAAAGTTTTTATTACTAAGTACTTAAGCCCCCTTGGGATAAGTCTTAAACCACTTCCCCCACATGCCCACGCCCTACAAACTAGGCGCTATGCCCATCTGGCGCTAATCGCATCTCAAAATTCCAATGGGTTGATTGAAAGACCGGGCCCGAAGCTCCGATTGCGATTGGCCCTTGTTATATAAAGCCCCGGGCCCATCGTATTCCATACATCTAGCGGCCCCACAATCGGGCGCCAGCCACTTCATATATATATATTTTCCGCCCTGATCTACCAAAACCTTTGTTCTAATAAAGTTTTGGTTTTTCATTTATTATAAAGGTTTTCCACCGGTTCGTTCTAAAAACTAATCTCCACCGTTGATCGTAAGCCGATCAAACGGCCAGCGCCTAATCGCATCGGGGTTTTCCATCGCATACACTTGTTTTCTCCTGCCGATCGGCCATCCCCCGATTCATTCTCCACCATTGATCTGATCTTCAGATCAACGGTCCGCGCTACATCGCATCACAACTTTTCATCGGGCGCGTTTGTTTGTTCGCCCCGATTGTCGATCCCCGATTGGTTATCCGCCATTGATCTCCTCTCCGCCTTCTATGATCCAATGGTCCTCATTAACTCCGATCACAAGTCTTACCTCCGCTTCGAACCCCTCCGATTCACTCTCCATCGTCGATCTGATCTACAGATCGACGGCCAGCGCTTAATCGCATCGGAGTTTTCCATCGCATGCATTATATATATTTTTTCCCGATCGGCCATCCCTCCGATTTATTCTCCACCGTTGATCTGATCCTCAGATCAACGGTCAGCGCTACATTGCATCGCAGATTTACATCGGCACCTTTGGGTGTCGCCCTCGATTGCGATCCTCCAATTGGATCTGGACCGTCCACGTGTCCAGATCGGACGGTCCAAGATCATTTCGTCTTATTCTTCTCCTCGCTCTCCTTTTTACCTTATCTTAACTAATCTCCTCCGTTGGATGCTGCCATCCAATGGCTATGCTCCTCCCACGTCTTTTGAAGTAGTTTTTCCCCAATAACACAGGATTTCTTAAATAAGTTTTGTATTTTTGCAGGTGTTAAAGGTTTATTCGTTATATTGGAAGAAAGGGCCGAAGACCAGGGATGACGATTCATGTGCCTTCGATTCATAAAAGAGAGCCATTCACAGGGCTCTACTCCATGTCTCGTCATTGCTTCATGAGGCAATGATGCCATAAGAGCCCTGCATGGCCTGCACATCAGCAAGACACATTGAAGATTAATATAATCAACGAGTATCAGATCGACAACATGGAATCAAAGTGGAAAAATATTTGAAGACTGTTAACACAGTTTGAAGGGATTAGACCATTTATTCGACTAAATCAAAGACCTGATTCACGATCAAAGAAATTTTGAAGACCAGAAGACAAAGATTAGGCTTTGTTAAGCCTAAAACACAGAATTCAAGTATATTAAAGGTTTTTTTAGGTTAAAATACTAATATCTATCAGTTCAAGGAGCCTACGTTGCCACATCATGGGCAAATTGAATCCCCCAGCTACCACAGAGCCACCTACAGCCTCAAAGTAATCAAAAAGAGGCCGAGTTATGACCAGACCTGGAGAATTTGCATCAATACGACTGAACAGTTAAGACAACCAAAGGAACTTATTGTAAATTGACAGCAGAAGTTATTATGAGGATAACGAAGAGCCTTAAAGTCAACAAATTCTTTCCAGCAAGCTTGATAGTTAATATAAACCAATTAATACAGGAAAAATATCAGAACATTCTCCATCGAGCCCCTCAAAGGCCAAGAGACAGTAAACTGTATTAATTGAACTTAGAAGATATTTTATCCCATTCCACCTCCTCATTTCTTCTATAAATACTTCTGAAGGAGATGAGATAGGGGTTGGTTGTTGGTTGATCACTAGTTGTAATACTGAAACTCTCTAAAATAATACTTAGTCTGTTGAAGTTGAAGAAGAAATTGAAGCCTGGGAAGCCTTGATGATATTGTTGCATGCTTGTTACTGTGAAGGCTCTATCAATGGATCCATGAGCTTGGCTATTGGTGAAGTATTTTGAACTGTTTATTGTTTTCTCCTGTTTTCATTCTGTTCCAAAATTTCTTACTACAGTAGGATAGAAAGTATTAGGCTAAGAAATGACTCCTGGAAGCACCTTAGACCTGTTCATCCTTCACTGTTTTATGTTTTCCTCTGCTGAAGTATTTTAGAGTCTTTAATCTCTCTCTTTAGTCTTCATGCTTGTTTATTTACTTAATAGTTTGAATAGTTGGTTTCAGCATGATTTATGGTTCTCCCTGCTTGTCTGTATACTTAAAAAGGCTTATTGAAGTCTCCTTTGGAAATTCACATTCTGATGAGTTCAGAGGAGTGCAATTACGATCTTGCCCTTTGTCCTTGCTTAAACAGTTTCCTTGAAGGTCTTTATAGTTGTAATCATAGATGTGTTAGGTGTTCCCTCTTCTATGACTGCAATTATCAGTGAATCTTTTATGTTTTCTAAGTCATTTGAAATAAAATATTTGAGGAAATAGGGTGTTCCCGAATCTTAGATTTCATTTTAAAATTTGTTTTGGAATCATTGTTTTCTTAAAGGTGTGATTTGTAGAAATTCATGGTTAGCCCTGTCTATCAGAAAGCTCTTTATTGTTCAAATTGTGTTTCCCAATTCCCTTTGTTGAGAATTAAACTTCTCTTTCCAAATCATTGATGTCCATCTCATTCCAAAAACCAAAGGATCCTGTGGCCAAGTTAGATTTTCCCTCTGATATCCCATATCCATTGATGAGTATGTTATGACCTCTTTTTGAATCCATTTCCCAATGAACCAGATGTTTCTCCATTCTATATATCTTTCCTATATCTTTCATTTTATGCTACGTCAACCCAACCAAACAAACAAACAAAAACCTGCACTTAATAACTAGTCTAAAATCCATATTCTAAGCACACAAGATAAACCTTTGCAAACAAACATTTGAGAGATCCCTCTCTGAGAACAGGAGGACTAGAACCTGGAACTCTAAATATTGGTTCTGATGTTGCCTTGTCTTTTGATTTGCCAAACTATCAAAACACGAGACACCAACACCCTGCATTCCCTTGCGTCTCTCTGTGTGATTCACTATGCAGTCCTAGCGCTGGACTGCGTGAGACTGTGTGGGTTTTCTGCGCTGCAACCTCAAGCTGCCTCCAGTGACCCACTACTGCTCTCTAACCTTCATCTCGATCACCCTTGACCTCCTCCTTCTGCTTCTACAACTTATCACCCTGCAACTCTCCCACTAAGATTGAATTCTACATTAGAATGGATCTCCTTTGGGTACTGAGTGTATGCCTGACTTATTTTCCAAGTGACCCTCAAGCCTTCTTTTCTAATCTTCCTGTTGGAGAACCAATGGGCCAGATTAAAATATTAATCAATGGATAAGATTAAAACTTGACTTGATCCATATTTTCTAGAAGATTCACACTCTGACTTATTAATACCCTTTAATTATTTCATTTCCCTAAGTTTATATGTAGGGTCTTCATTAAAATAATTAATTATTTTAATAAGTCATGAACCGAGTGGAATTTCCACAAACTATTTTTTGTTTCTTTGGAATGTTGTTGTCCAAGCCTCCCTGCAAAGTTTGAGACTTGGAACACTTCTAGATGCTACACAAATCAACATCTTTTCCTTTGCCAAATTTCCTTAGCCATAAATAAACCATGTGTGACCCCCAATGTGTTGTTTTCCCCACCATTAATCTTGAAATACGTGTCCCATGACCTTGGTATTATATTTTTTTTAAATGGAATATCAACCAAAGGTTGTTACAAGAAAGCTATGCATATGTCACCCTTGGAGTACTAGTGTGCTCCATTCTTTGAGAAATATTAAAATATCATCACTAACAACTTTTAGTGATGTTTTGATACCATGTTTCCATTTCTAAATCAAATTTAAGTTCCCGTGTAGGTGAATAATGTAAACCCCACTTTAAAATAAAACCATTACACTTTCTACTTAAATCTGTTGTTTTCAAATGAACAAACTGACCTTGCATGAATTCCTTTGTTACATCTATAAATTTTTGTAGATCACGCGTTAGTTTTCCATTTATTTCAATAATCCACTAAGTAGAATTAAGTACATGTCTATGGATAGGGCTACGAACCATCCTTCCTTTTAGGTATACACCATGACCTTATTTTTGCTAAATTCTCAATAAATGAACAACTGAGTGCATCTCTTGTATAACACAACCACACCAATTTACCAAGGGCATGCTTCCAAACCCACTTCTTACATCGATGCCCATGAGAAACTCAATCTCCTTACCCTTCCATAAAATTTTAAATCTTAAATTTCCTTCTCCATTTGGCCCTTTTCCCTTGATTTTATCAAGAAGTTGATAAACATTTTCCACATCACGGTAATTGGTAATTGGCTTCCCATCTATGGCTAATACCATGCCATTAGTCTTCATCTTACCTTCTGCTCATGATCCGGTGAAACAACACTTTACTTGCAACACATGTCATCTAATAACATCTTTGTTTGATAACTTGGTAATCCATTCGACACTTCACCCAAAGTCACAATCATATCATAATCATTTGAAAGTAAAACTGGACAAAGTTGAACCTCTAAAATGTGAAGAATAGGCATAAATATTTTAGTACCATTAATAAGAAAAGGTGATTCTATAGTTCCACTCACCATCTTCTATAATACGACATAAATTGGAATTCCTCGCACTATTAGAATAAACGGATTGCAAAAGCCGCCCCATAATGCTCTAACCCTATTCTGCTTATTTACTAGCACACCAGAAAATCTACCCCAAAAATTTTCTTCTAATTTAATTACGTCCATGTTCATGGCTCTATACCAAGGAATATATGTTGAAGGAATAATAAATCAAACCAATGAGTTTGTGTCATTGTGACAATGGATTGGCACGATCTAGTTTGTAAGCTCCACTCAACCCAACAAGATATATATCATTGCCCCAATTCAAAGAAGGGTCAGAAAGAAGAGCAACTGCATGCACTTTTATGATACCAACTGACCTTAATGCAACAAGATCATAAGATGTTAATGTGTAATTGTGAACAAGAGATTGTTATTGAGTATGCAACAAATGTTAGCATGAAAATTTCTATAGGTGTGGCCACTATGTTCCTATCAACCGCCACTATTCCCATTGTTTCATAGTGGTGAACTACCACCCCTGTTTAATGAAGAGTCTTAACCTTAGCACCATCAAGCAATGAGGATGATGGTACATGGACCTGAACCATCACAAGACTCGATTCAATGGCTTTCTCAATAGATTTTGCTTTAATTCTTAGTGCTCAACCATGCTTATCCTTATATTTTAGCCAAGTCTTTCCTTGATAAAGACATGTTATTGACAACACTACAAAGCCTCTTTTCCACAATCCAGCCTTAAAATATCGATTGTAGAGTTGAGGCTCTGCATACCATTGATGTTCACTAATAATAACGAGAACATATTTATTAACTTCGATGATGATCTTTATGTGTCACAAACTCTTGAGGAACCGTGATCCAATAAAATAGATATAATCTTCAACTCTTAAGGTTTCCTCCCTTACCCATCTTTTAATTATAACATGAGAAGGAACACTTTTCGTTGACAACATATACCCTAATTCCAGAACATATACTAAACCACAAGGAAAGAAACATATACCTTGATTGTTAAGATAGGTGATGAATCACGCCACCACTTCTCTGTAAGAAAAAATGAAGAGTTATAGAATGCAATAACTAAATCTCCAAAGCAACCTTTACAGGAACACCACCCCTCTCAACCTCTATATCGATCTTTTTTCCAAGACTATCATACCATTCATGCTACTAAGAACGGTTATAAAAAGGGTTTGGTCCATGCAATTGGGCTAGGGTTCCTCTCAAAACCGAAATTTGTTCATTACCGCTATTACCCACCACCCGAATCTCCAATTGGGTTGCTAGAAGAGAAATTTTAGTCTTCGGCTTTGAAATAACTCATTGATTTTTCCATTATGCTGAAGGAAAAAAATGGTGAATCTCAATTCGAAAATATTGAATTCGAATTAATAAGATGAATTATCCTAATGATGCAAGGGACACAAAATTTGAACTTGGGAAATCAAATTTATAAGAAGATTGGCTTATCGAAATAGGCGGAGGTACACTAAATTTGAATTTTGGTTGTTTGAAGAGAAATATTAGTCTTCAGGTTTGAAACACGAAGTGTTTTTTTAATGTGTACAATTTTAAACAATAATGAGTACTCGTTATATTAATTCTGCACTTGATCGTAGTAGAACACAAGGGTGAGTTACAATTTTAATTTTCCCATGGGCTTCAATTTTATCATTTCCAGATTGATTAGCTGAGCCTATATGTTCATGATTATTACAAAAAGATACAACCGGTACATTACTATTATTTATCTTACTAGTATATATTCAACAAAATTGAGACAACATGATTACATAGAAAAAAACAGTCATTGCAAGTTGAAGCTAAGCATTGGACTAGTCAAGCAATTTAAATCTATGCCCAAATTTTGAACTTCAGAAGGGTTACTATGTTCTTTCGAAGGATATCTTGAATTTGACACCTGGAGTTGAAGGTGTTCAATCAGGATGCGCAACACTCCAACCCCATCCTCAAGCTTAGAAACCTGCTTATCTTTTGCATCAATAATCTCCGAATTTTCATACCCCACCACCCTCTATCTATACAACAAGTCCTTTATGTTTGAGAGCTCCACTTTGATTTCTGTGATCTCCTATGCACACTGCACACACACAACCGAGTCAGGGAGGACAAAATTTTTTTTCGATGATCCATTGCTTGGAACGATGCCTCATTTTCCGTCACCCAGTAAGTGTGTGGGCATCTGCTTCCCCATGAACTTGAAGCCATCCCCTTAGAGTTCCACTGAATTACAGGACAATACCAATATGTAGTGAAATGATGGGTATCTTCTTGATTTAACCTCCATTGAGCCTGTTGGGCCAAGCTAGAGCATTGACCTAAAGGGAGGACATGGACCCAGTGTCAGATAAATACTGCAACCCTGCACCCCAGAGAGGCTTCTAAATTATTCTTAATAGGTGAACAAAACCCAATCCAACCCAGAAGGAAAATCAAAAGAAAAATGAGAGGTGTCAAAGAAATCTTCTAGCCCTGTAGATACAAGCCTGAGCCACCAGGATCCCAATACGACATCATCATTACTCTAAGTGGAGAGAGAGCAGCCATTATTTGCAGACGGGAGTTCGAGTAGTTGGGTTGTCTAGTCTGGGCCATTAGGAGTAAATGCAAAACATAAGGAGAGAGGGCTCACATGGAAACCAACTTCACATACTTGCAATGAACCTTGAACCTTGAAACCAACGTGAAGAATCCCACACTTAATTGTAGATTTGGTCCAAATGACATCACGTGGAGGGGATAATGGAGGTCGCATGGAAGTGATGGGGGTGGCAAAATTATTCCATATGTGCCAAGTATAAGGGGGTAAATGGAGGAGGGAACATGGGGGGGATAATCATGGGGAAGATTTAGGGAATAGGGTAAAGACTAGAGACTCCACTTATTTCCAAATTTCCTCAGGTAATCAACATGCCTTTTTTTCCTTCAGGTTTTCCTCTGAATTAAGGTTTCAAAGTATGTGCTAGGCTTGTGAACTTTCAAAGGAATGAAGAATGATTTGAACACAAAGGAGAGTCTAGCTTAGGTTATTTTTTTGGGCAAGGGAAGAGTTTCTTAGATGTCTAAAAATCATATAGGAGTCACTCAATATTGTGGTGTTTTTAACTTCACTCTTCTTGGCTAGAAGGAGTCCCATATACAAGTAATAAACTTCTCTTTGATTGTTGGTCTTGATGCCAAGTCCCCATGCATACTTATCCATTATTATTTCATCGTTATTAAAGAGAATCCCCCCACTTCTTTCCACCCCTGGATTTCTTTTAAGGCACCATCGAATTGGAGAATCCAAGATTGGACTTTCAATTTCCAGTCAGCAAACTTGTCAAGGGATAGACGAAGTAGCATGTCAGGATGAGATTTGGGGTGGATGCGAACGAGAGTGGGGGGTCGGGTGACAGACCAAGGCTCCAACCAATACTAATCCATCAGGTCTAAGGTGGAATCCAAGGATGGGAGGTTGAATTCAAAACAGGACGGAAGGGCACTAAAAGTGGAGATCCTGGCAGGTGGTCGAAAGGCTTTGAAAATAGTTTTATTTCTGGACAACCAATTTTTCCAACAGATATATTTTGGGAGAGCCACCCAGGATTCTTTAAGATATTTTTTGGCCTGAAGGGAGCCCAAATAATATTTCAACCAAGTGGAATAGAAGGAGACTATATCAGGAAGCCATCAAATTTTAGAGGAAAGAGGACCCAAGGCGAGAGACCAAAAAAATCCGGTGTAGGGACATGAGAGGAAAATTTGAGGGATGTTTTCTTCTGATTGTTCACAAATAGGACATCAAGAAGGGCCAAAAATTTCTCACTTCCTCCAATTATCAGCAATGAAGATTTTTTTTATGGATAAGTAGCCAAGAAAATAAGTTTACTTTAGGGATGGCATTAGGCTTCCAAAGCTTACTCTAGATCAATGATTTCAGAGGAATATGAAGGTTAAAGAGGAGGAGGGAATAACCCTCCTTCATAGAATAGGAAGATTATCTCCAACCCCAATGATTTAATGCCTCATGCCTAAGCGTGGCGCATCCATTTAATTGAAATTTTAGAGCTTCCATCATTTGTGTTAAGTGAAAAGGGATATTCTCAAACCTCCACCCCTTCCAATTTCCTTTTGCATCCCAATCCGAGATCTAATCCAAGAAGATAACTCCAAATTGAAGGAGATGATCCTTTAGAGGGAGATGGAAAGGTCTAACCCCAAGGGAGGGTGACCCAAAATGGAATCGGTCTAGAGGTTGATTGAGCTTCCATTTCCAAGGATTCTACTGAGGTTGTCTTAAATAAGGGAAGAGGAGGATCAAAGGAGCTTCCAAATGTGATATCCTTGATTTGAAGAATTGACTTCTCCTCGAATATTCTGTTGTTGGTATTTAGCCTGCAATATTACCACCATTTTTCTACCTACATATTAAATCTCTAGTAGAGATTAGCACCCATTTCTAGATTTACCAGGGAGGGGTCTCAAATTCCCAACCCCCCATGTTGCTTCGGGGCACGGACAAGTCTTCCAATTCACCAAGTGAAATTTTTTGGTTTCTTGCTTCCCCCCTTCCCAAAGGAATTTTCTTATATAGATTCCAAGATGATGCATAAAATACTTATGAGCTAGTGATGCAGAAAATTGGTATAAAGGGATGACTAATAAAATGACCTTCACGAGGATAGTGCTACTCACGTTATTTATCTAAGACAACCCCTAATTCAACAATTTTTCTTTGATTTTTTCCATGCTCCCTTGCCATGATTTTGGGGAAGTTATTTTTAAGAATATTGGGATACCAAGATAATTAAATTCCTTCTAGTCCCTGATGACTTTGAACCCCAACATATCTTCAATCTTCTAAGCTTTCTGTGTAGTAGTGTTCCAAGTGAAGATGTGGCTTTTTCTATCATTCGCTACGCCTCCAGAGGCTTTTAAGAAATTGCCTAAGATAGTTTTGAATCTCTTGGATATTAAGGTTGAAGCTCCTCCAATCAAGATAGTGTCATTAGCGAATTTCCCATGATTTATGCTCTTTATCCCCGATGTAAATATGATGCCTAGAAGGTTAGACGAAAGGGGATAGGGGGCATCCCTCCCTCAACCCTCTAGAAGCTTTGAATAAACCTACAATCCTCCCATTAACTAGGGGACCTATCAAAGGGGATGCGATAAAAAGGGCCACCCGTTGGATAAAGGGTGACAGAAATCCAATTTTCTGCATTAACTTAAGTAAAAATTCATGTTTTACCCTGTCAAAAGTGTTAGCCATATCAAGCTTGATTATCATCCCATGATCTCCTCTTTTCTAGCTAGTGCCCACTACTTCCTAGATTAAAATGATATTGTCAACGATTTTCCTATCAGGAACAAATATTCCTTGGTTGACTGACATTATATTGGGAAGGATTCATTTGATTCTAGAGTCCAACAACTTCGAGATGATTTTAGAAGAAACATTGCAAAGAGAAATCAGGCGGAACCTTGAGAAGGTGGAAGGGTTGGATTCTTTCGGGATTAAAGTGAGGAAAGAGGAATTTATTCCTCCCCCAATACAAAGGTTCTTAAGAGAATACCCTATAATTCCACATAGATCCTTTTTTATTAGTTCCCAGAAGTGTTGGTAAAAAAAGGCCGAAAAACCATTTGGACCTGGGGCTTTATCCAGGAGAAAGGAAAATACAACCTTCATAATCTCCTCATTGGAAGGGGGTGCAGTGAGCTGAGAACTCATTTCCTCAGAAATTAGGGTGGGCACATGTTATAACATATAATTTTATGAATCCCGATCCCTCTATTTATCATCCTGGTACAAGGCTTGGAAGTGTTGAAAAAAAAATTCTTTGACTCCTTCAAAATTTGATAGACGTGTCCTTATGATCAATATGCGAGATGGAATTTTTTCTTTCCCTATACTGAGCTTACTTATGAAAAAAAATTCTATTCCAGTCATCAACCTGGAGCTATATACTTCTGGATTTAATTATCCAATAATATTCCTCCTTCCTGAGAAGGGCGTGGATTTTCTTAAATGCATCTAATTCTCTTTGCAGAACCTCCAAGGAGATAGGAGCCTCCTCAATATGCTCTTGGATTGACGCTAGCTGCTTCTCTATCTATTTTGTAGGATACTGCCTTTCTTATTTTCTTTCAGTGAGCCAGGATTTAATGTCCTTCTTCAACCTTTTGATCTTGGTTTCCCAAATGTGGATTAGGCTTTTGTCCACCCACTTCGACCATGATTGACCAACCAACTCGAAAAAACCCTTGGAATCCAACCACAGAGGGGAGAACTGAAATGGGATGGGGCCAAGGTTCCGAGAGGGAGAAAGGAGGTGGATGTGCCTATGATTAGAGCCACTATATGCGAGGATAAAGGGTTTAAGGACCAAATTTGCTGAGAGGAGGAGGTCAGAAGCGAGGAAATGGTCCAGTTGGGCGGCTATATGACTAGGTCCAAAGGATTTGTTATTCCAGGTGTAGATAAAACGCGAAGGTTTGACATCAAATAGGCTAAGGGAGAGCATCAAATATTCCATAGATTCTTGGGAAGCATCACGAAAAATTAGCCCCCCCCCTTTTTTATTTTTGACTGATAGTTGTGTTGAAGTCCCCTCCCATAATATAGTTTCTTCCATATTCGGTGTGCCTCAAATCCTTTAGGGACTGCCAACAATCCTTCTTTTCTCGAAATTGGATACACACACACACACAAACACATTTGTCTAATGTCTAAAATGTTGAAAGATATTGCAATCCAATGTATGGTTTTGTGAGAGCTTACCAATTGCAGACACTTAGGGTTGCACATTGTGCAGAGTCCTCTTGAGGAACCTCTCGAGCTAACAAATACCATGTTGCTTCCATTTCGTAATTTTCAATGCTTTATGGAGAGATCAGACTCTCCTAACTTTGTCTCCTGGAATAGGCTGACTGTGGGTTTTTCCTTCTGAATTAGGGATTTTTCTTCCATAGTTCTTTTCTCTAAGCCAAGTCCCCCACAATTTCAGGAGATAATATTAATTATTTACTTTTGGAGGAGGATGTCCTTTTCCCGGGACCTACTAGATATCCTTTATTTCCTCCTTTGTTCCCATTTTCTGATATTTTCTTAGGGATAATGTGTTGATACTCTAGTTCTTTTCCCTTCTATGTCTGATCCAATCTAATCAATTTATTGGATTTGCGCTTGATCTTCTGACTTTCATTTCCTTCTCTTTGGCCCTTTCTTTTTATAACTTCTCATCATCTGATCTTGTGATTGCAGTAAGGTACGTCATTTCTTTAGAGGAAAAGAAGTCTTCTTTTTATATTTCCCCCTCAGAGGATTCCTCTGAACTACTATTGGAGACTTTGTCTGGGGATATCACCTCCTTCTGTGGTGACGATGTTGCATGAGGATCTTCTCCTTGAGTTTTTTCATGTTCGTTAGGAGGGTCTTCCTGGGGAACTTCCTCTAACAATATCCCAGTGAGGGAATTGAATCAGTTGGCATTATCTCCATAGCTTCCTCCTTGGATCGAAGCACTACAATGAATATTGTGAATACCTTGAATTTCTCCAAGTTTCAAGGGAGGGACAAAGGTGTTTGTAGTGGGGGGAATTAGCTGACGATTATTTCCTCTTCTCCTCTTCGCTTTCTACCATTGTTCATTAGTTCCACTCTGTTGTGGCTCTTGAGGATACTGTGCTTTTAGACTACCCTTTGCAAAGTGGCCATATTCATGGCATAGCTTGCACTTAAACAGAAGTTGATCATAGTCCACCTCCTGGATATGGGTCCAGTTGTCCATGCAAAGTTGTACCTCTGTCGGTATCCATTTTTGTAGGTCCACCTCCACACAAAACTTGGCTCAGGAAAAGGTCTCATCCTTTGACTCCACACTATCTATATATTTTCCTAAAGAGTTTCCAATCTACCTGAAGGTTGCATCA
Organism: Pinus albicaulis; assembly: GCA_034641835.2. Classification (NCBI taxonomy): domain Eukaryota; kingdom Viridiplantae; phylum Streptophyta; class Pinopsida; order Pinales; family Pinaceae; genus Pinus; species Pinus albicaulis. The sequence goes on along the minus strand of CM076575.1, from coordinate 1,858,397,008 downwards.
TTCCAGCAATGAAATGGGAGATAGGGAAACTTTACCCATATTGGGAAAATTGAGGGTACGTCACATTCTAGGTTGTATTTAGGGCTGCATATATCAAGATAAAGACCCTGAGGACCCATGAAATACGGGTTGCTCCAGAATATTAGATCTCTATCCGATCGCTTTTCTAAATAAAAGGTGTAAAAAACTTACTTCATAATGAGGATATCACTTCCCCATTGATGACTGGCTTTCAGTTCTTCTCGATTCATGACCCGACAATGTGAGGGGAGGGCCAAAGACCCATAAAATGATCTATGAGTCCTCGATCAACAAGTTGAAGAGCGCAGGTTTGAGCCTGAGGGGTCTTTATTTCGATCTTCGAGATTGCCTCCACTTTCTTCAGAAATATAGAAGAGCTAGATTTATAAAAATTTGGGCCTAAAGCTATCAGAGCTTTAAAGGCGACTACTTACTTTTCAAAGTCAGAGGACTGGGTCGGCCCAACCATAGCGGGTTGACTGACCAAACACAAGGAGGGGGCACGGTGGATCAGAAGAGATGGAAGAGGCGAACAAAGGGGAAAGTGAATGAAAGGAGGGTAGGAAGGCTAGCATCGAGGCACAACACGAGAGCACATCGTTGTAAAGTTTCTTTTAGTATACAAATTTTAGATTTGATAAATTTGGACCTTTTTTTGTGATCCACTTTTCGATTTGAACGCAAGTCTCAATTAGTGAATATTTATTATTAAAATCTCGTTTATGCACTTTATACGAGTATTGATTTCTAGTTAACTAGTATAGATCTATCTTAATTAGGGAAGTGATGAGAGAATCAAATCTCTTGATATGCATACCACTTTTAGAGTACAAAATTTGGAAAAATGTTCGTACTTTAAGAGATTTAAACTCGTAAGACAATTCATAAATATGTAGTTAAGATGGATTTCATATGTAATTTTTCATTCATTTTTTAGTATTTAAACATATACAATGCCTTGAAAGTCCCCTTGGGCACTTGGATTGTGTAGACTACACAACTTAAAATTTGCAATTTCAGCAAATCTTTGCTAGATTTTAGAAAACATTAATTAAAACATATACTGAAAAAAATAAAAATAAATAAATAATAAATAAATAGTAAGAATACACAAAAATGCTTTAAAATATTTTTACCATAATAATTTATTTTTTTAGTCGCTTTATATAATATATACGTATATGCATAGTTGAGATTGAAATATTTTATTTAATATGGAAATAATATTTTATTTATGAACCACATATAAAAATATTAAGTGTTGTGTTTGTTTGTTATATGGTCTTAGTTCATGAGAGATTACACCAGGCTTGACCTGTGGCTTCAGAGACTGCGATCTAGGGGCATCTAAGCCGTCGAAATCACCCAAGGATCACACCCGGACTAGGCCACACCAATCCTTAACATGACTGGATTTTTTCCCACAAAGTTTCAAACCAGTGGCCTTCACATCATAGAGTGACTTAACAATACACCCCATAACTGTCTATTCTACGCCCCGTGGGAAATATTAATATGTTTTTATATTATTAATCTATTTTTAAATACTAAATATTTTATTTATGATCCATATTGAATATTTTTATTATTAATAATATTTTTTGAATGCTACATGTGAGTTTTCTATTAAAAACTGAATTTTAAAAACACACACTCGCATATATTCAAATAGTTTATTTAAGTTTTAAATTACAATATTTATAAGGAAAATATGAGATTTTGATTTTGATTTTTTTTTAAATACTTTATCTCTCTAAAGTTGATATAAAATTATATTGCTTAAGATATATATTGAAATATTTTATTTATGGCTTCTAGAGTAAAGGTGAAACATGTTTACCACATCTCCTTCATAATTGGTTGCAATATTAACAACTAACTAAGTGATCACATTGCCCTCATATTTGGTTGTAGAATTCGCTTCTTGGTACAATGATAAGGTGTAGCAATCGTGCTAATTTTTTATTATTAACATTTATTATTAGATTTATTATGATAATATTATTAATTTATATATGAAATATGTATGATAAATTTATTATGATTTATTATGTTAATAATAAGAACGTGGGAGGAAATCAAATTTGAAAATTCTAGAGAATCTCGCGGCAACGTATGTTATGGGAAATTCATCCAAAACCCGCCAGGAAATTAGAGGCTGGGAAAGGGACATCCACACAGACCTTGAAGACAATGAAGCTGAAACTAAAATCTTGGATTTCATAACTGACCCAGGCAACACCCGAGGCCGATTCACGCTCTTTTAGCAAACCATCCACACTTACTGGATCCTGAAATGTCTTCTTTCAAAGGCAATGTAGAGTTTTCCACCTGGCCAGGCTCAGAAAGACCCTCCAAAGACCGACAACAACATCATGGACATGCTGCAGGATATGCAAAATCAGCTCTATCATATTAAAATCACCTAGTACCAGGCAGCAGATCGCATCAGTAGACTTGATGATCGCGTGGAACACATGGAAAAGCAGCTCCAACAACTTCAACAAGTGGACATGCCAAGGTCTATAGCAAAAGAACCCGCTCCAATCTCTTCTTCAAATAACTAGCAATTCCCTCAAGAATGATGTTTAATGAACTTTACTGTTTTCTATGAACTTAGTTTCTATTTTCAGCATATTGGAAAGTATGATCTAGAACAGATAGCTCACGATGGACATAGAAGGATGAAATTATTTCAATTTTGGTTTGCTTTTCATGCACTCAGACGGCCAATAGACCTGGTTTCCTTCGGGCAGGTTGAGGCTATAGACAGAATTTATAATTTTGTAACCTGCTTTGCAATTATAAATTGAAAATAGAAAGGTACCACCAAATTCACAAAAAAAAAATAATTGATTAAAAGTCATTATAATTTACTACACTTGAATATCAATAATATTATTATTTCATACAATGTGATTATAATTAGTTACAAGTGTTTTTGATTAATTGTGGTTAATCATAATATATTGTAAATTATTCCATAATTTAGTATATTTAATTTTAGCCAATATATTTATTTATATCTTCTTTAGGTTAAAGTTTTAATGATTCATCAAATAGTTATAGTTTTAAATACTCTTAGCATACCCTAGTCTACCATATTGGAAACAAAATGAGTGGTAGTGCATTGATTTCTTGTTTTTCAAAATTCTTGCTTCAAAAATATAAACAATAATTAACAATAACATTGTTTCTAATATCGATTAGTTCTAAGCACCTAACATGCCTATACTTACAACTAGTAGATACAACCAAAAGAGATATAACCATGAAAAAAACATGAGAATTGTGTTGAGTCAAATGGTTGCACTTTTATGGGTTGCTTTCCCTTCTGAGTGGAGCACCTTTTCCACTAGGGAGGATATAAATGAACTTTGATTCCATCAAAGCACTTGTTCAATTCCTCCACTTGTAGTTGGAGCTCATCTACTTGTAATATGATTGCATCTTTAGTATCGAGTTGTTCCAACAACACCTTGGCTTACAAGGACTTAATTTTCTAGTATAAGTCGTTTGTATGTAGATATTGGTTATGTAAAATAATCATATTTTTTATGCCTAAGATACAGGAAGTGATTTTTGAGGCAACTTCTGATTTTGACAGGTAACCATTCTCCCCCATTATCTCTTATTCCATCTCCCAAATCTTGTGTTGAATGCTAGGTGTAATTTGGTCATGCTACTATTGATCAGATGATTCATCTTGATTCCAAGCTCTAGGGTCACCCTGTGCGTCATAGTATGTTTCCCTTCACCTTCATCAACCACAATAACGCTACATGGGAGCAACATGATTCTGGGACTTGCACCCATGTTGAGTGAGACCATTTATAAACAAATTAAATGCTACCAAAAACTAACCTAGAGGTACCATTGTTATCTCCCTTCTTCTTGCTCAAAGAGGGAGGTCTCGATTCAAAGATTTCAACATGTCAAATAACCTCTAAGCTATCAATTAACCTTGTTTAGTTTTATAATATCACTTATTCAAATATAAGAAAGAGAATTTGATCTATAGCTTGTCATGGATATTCCATTAGACAATTCATCACGAAATAAATGACCAATTTATAATGAAACCTTAAAATCTATACTATGAAAATTATTTTTCATAGACTTCTATAATTATTAAGTTACTATTTTAATGCATGTAATATAGAAAATCCAGAAAATAGAGAATAAAAGCTAAAATTACTCACAACCATAATAATACAAGATATGACTTGGGAAACCCTTTCGAGAGAAAACGCAGCTGGAAGGTGGGGTTGCTTGGTGCTCTATTTTTCTGAATGGAAGTGGATACAAGCATAAATAAGTAAAACCTATGACTCATGGCCTACTATAGTGAAAAAAAACTATATTTTTTCTCTCTCCCTATCCATTCTCATCTACTCTTATCATCTATGGGACAAAATGCACTCGAATACAATGGAACCCCACTTACTCCTAGTGGACCCATTATAACACAATCCAATAACCTACTATTGGTTAAATTTGGCTCCTTCAACTCTTAAGTAGAGTTAAAATATCAACTCTTCCATATTATTTTTCATAATTTTTGGTGCATATAAGTGACCTAGGGTTCCGAATTAATCCAAAAAAACACCCTCAAACACCATAATTTTCAACACTGGAGAGGATGAGAGGTCTCACTAGAGTTATATTAATGGAATTGTAAGAACCTTTGAAGGTTATGCAAGAGAAAAGGGGAAATCAAGATGAATTTGGTTCATAATAACCAACCTTGGGCTATTGCATCCATCATATGTTGCATATGTATCCATTAAAAATAATTACATTCGAACACCTTTATAGTGTGATTTGAAACAATCCCATTAAACTACATCATATGTTAGTAAAGTGGAAACACATTGCCTAACTAAAAAAGTAACTATTTGACATAATTTCAATATGAAAATGCGAATCTAACTCTGATGCAAAACAAGGACATATAGCTTCTTTCATACACAAACACTATCATTGACATTATGCCTCAACTACAACATATCGACATAGGTCATTCACCAAGAAATTTTTTCCAAAATTCTGTCATTCATTCATTTATCCAACCATTGGTACAAACATGCAAATACAAAAAAAACATAATAAACTACCTTAGAACCTTAAGATACTTCATATTAACAACAAATAATAGTAATACACATTACAATTACAATGGGGTATCATACACCCAAATGAGAGATATAAGATCATCATTGTCCATGTTATATTAACTGACCAACCCAATTACAATTAGTAGAATAAGTGTTCAAGAAGGCATCATAGGGAAATAACATTAAAAGAAATAATATCTAACTAAACACAGTATACATAGAACCATAAAAAAACTAACAACAAAAAAATAATAGAATGAAATTGGCCATAATCAACAACAATTATTTATATAACTTCCATCTCCATCATCACTCTCGCAAGAATATTAGGCCATCTCACCTAGTCAAGTCACCCTAATGAGTTTTCCACATACATGTCGAATCACAATTGATTGCTAGACCATAACGAGACTATTATATGCCATTTTGTTTCATCTGGTAAATAATCCTACAAACTAGATCAATCATCATCCGTGAACATGTTGTCATCATCCCTACACAAATCCCTAAGCATGGATTTTCCAAATAACTGAGTTTTTGGGTATAACTACTCAAAAACAATGTTTTTAATCCACAACACACCCTGGCCCTTTAGAAACATGTGTTCAGTAGCAATTTTCTCCTTACTACACCAAAATTGATCAACAACATATTGTCCCTTGCTAGGGGTATGCTTGTTATAGGCCATTTTTTCACAATTGGTTAGTTGGTCTGCATAAAATGGATCAATCAACATCATTTTACCCCTTGACATCATCATGGCACAAATCCATATGCATGTCATTCTGATATCCTAGATTTTTTGCTTGAAAACACCTGGTTTCAGTCATTTTAAGGACCAATTCTCCATGGCCTCCTACTGGACAACGTTCACCTACAGGTTTCTCCACTATGGCCTGCATTGATCCCCTACATGTTGCTCCACTATGTACCTGTGTTGGTTCTAGAAATTCAAAAAAAAGAGAGAGATTCTCGAAGCCTCTTGTTCCATAAGATTCTAGAATTTGTTACAAATATTTACCTCAGATAAATCATTTGAATCCTATCCTATCCTACCTTGGATTTTCCATCCCTTATCCTTTGATCCCATCCTTCCATCAAGAGTGGATCTCAAGCCCTAAATTGGTAAATGGATAAGAACTCCCAACTTACCTCCCTCTCCTATATATTTGTGGCCATCCAAAAGTTAAGGGTTATATTTTCGATATATAATTATACCCTTAGGTTGTTGTTGTGAAGAGTTATCATTCCATGCATTAGGGTGATTATAGGTGCACTTTGTGGAAAATAAGGAACAATTCAACTTGGAGAAGCTCTTCTACAAGTTCAACTTATATTTATGGCTATAACTCACTCCATTTCGATTAATTCAAAGAATTATTTTTTTCCTATATGCGATGTTATGATTTCATGTATTTCGATGTCATAGTAATCCATTGAATGAATTATTTAGATGATGCTACATATATACCATAGATCGTTGGTTTGTGTTGTCTGATTGTACAAGTTCTAATTCTAGTGATGAGAGCTAGGATTGGAGCATTCAAGACAAGAAAGGAGTGAAGCATATGACAGATTACAAGTAGGCTTCATCCCATTATCTATTTACTTTAAGGGAAACAATGCCTACTTTTTCTTTCTGTTGTTCTAGGCTAGGCCACCCAATCTAGGGAAGATACTTCTATCTGCAGTCATAGATTCCGTATAAAAAATTAGCAGCCATATTGGGGATCGATATATTACTTTGGTGGTTTATTTGTCCTTATTTTTGTTTCACCTCTTCTTCGGACCTTCAATGTCATCTTCAGTTAAGAACAAACCTAGGAAGACCATTCATTGAGTCTCAATCGTAAAATTTGTGTCAGAAATCTCTTATTCTTGACCAATGTTCCCTCTGGTCTAAGGACGAAGCATTGAACCTATGTAGAGCCCTCTCTATGGTTGTGTTGCAAGGAACTAGTGCCTATTATTCACCTGCATTGGCCCATGTTCATGCATGAATTTTCCTTTGTCTTTATTTTCTTTCTGATCAACCTTGTTCCAGAAGCTCTTCCTTGAGTCTTTGAGTGTCTTGTGGTCCTATGAAGCCTCCATTTGGTTTTATTTTGTTTTGATACCTTTTGTAAGGATTTGTTTAAATATTTTCCTTTGTTATTATCATTAGGTTGCTTGCAAACTAATTTTGTTTGATCATTGGTTGCTTGGATGAATTGTTGTTCTAGTCCTCATTCTGAAAATTTTATTTGAATCAGTGATTAAACTTTGCATCTTAGTTTTCCCATTTTCGAAAATTAAGAGACTTGAAAAGAAAAATCTTTGCATTGGAATTTAAGGTTTTGTGTGTGCATTGAAATTGGAACAAATTTATTGGAAAGGGATTTCATTTTTCACATTTATTTGTTGCATATTGCTTTTTGTATACTCTTTGTCTCTTCCCTTGCCTAAATAGATTTTAATTGAATGAGAAATATTTCATTTTATTATGCGAGTTTTCATTTTAGGATATTCATATGACATTTGTGGTGAGCCCTAAAACTAAAATTTAATCAAAGATAAACAATTAAATTTATTGAATCAACCTAAGGAGCATTTGTAACATTAACATAAACATTTAGAGGTCTAGGTTAGAGACGTGTTCCGATGTCGTTCAACATAGGAGTTTTCATTTTTTTCCATCGTTTCATCCCGGGGGTGAAATCCCATTCCACGTACCTTTGGGCATATTGGATAACACTCCACACACATAAAGTATATGGGAACACTCTCATCAAACAATTATGCATTAGATAAAACCACTACAGACTGCACTCCCACATACCGTAGATTATATTTTGGGAGTCCCCTATAGGTTTCTATGCTCGCCATAGGTAACTGATTCAGACGCCTTGTATACCGTGATACACCGAACATAGAATTCAGGGAGACTTGATGTATATAGTTTTCACATATATCTGGATTCAATATGTATTTTTATTATGTGCTGATGTGATATTTTGGTTTGCTTATTACTTTTTATTCACATATTCAATATGTGGTCATAATTTGTTAAGCTTCTCATGTAATGTTTCAATTAATGAGTTTAATGAAAATAATTTCAATGTCCGTGAATATACTAAACTGATTCACCTCCCCTGTCTCAGTTTAGTCAATTTTTCATCAATTAGTATCAGATCTGATTCCTTTGGTGTAATCCTAACAGCTTGAATGAGATAGTTGAGTCATGGAATATCAAAGTTTACTTGTGATTAGTGTATCAAAATTTAATGAGTGGAGAGATAAGGTTAAAACAGAATTAATGACTTATGGACTTGGTGTATGGAAGCTTGTATGTGATGGTTACTACAAAGACTCTCCTCTATGCAAGAAAAAAAATGGAATGCTAAGGAAAAATGTGCTATGTATAAAAATCTTCATAATAAGGATCTTGATACAATAATTGACTTAAGTTATGTAAAAGAAATCTAGGACATATTGCAGCTCATGCATGAAAGAGACACTAGTATATGCACTATCGAAAAAGAGAAGAGAAAGAGGAAGAAGAAAAATCCCAATCAAAAGGAAAGTTTCCAGTCATATGAGGTCTATGCTAGTGTGAATGGACCTTATTTCCATGAAGAAAATATAGTTGAAGAAAAATCCAAGCTTGGCATAACCTTGACTGAAATAGAAATACTGAGAAATGAGAGCAGAGACTTGAATAAAGTTGTGCAGATATGTGATGAGAGAGAACATGAGTGCAAGGAAGAAATTTTTAGTTTGAAGATATGCTTTGAAGAAGCGAGGATATTAGAAGAGGTTATGAACAATCAATTGAAGGAGAAAGAGGTACATGGTAAAAGGCTAGAAGTTGAAGTTGTATTAACAAATAATGAATTAGATGAAATGAGCAGATTACTTAAAGAATTAGAAGAGGATAAGATCTCCAATAATAACTGAGAAGAGAAGAACAATAACTCTAAGGTAGTCATCAATGAACATAAAACAACTTCAAAGTTGAATCTACAAGAAGCCAATAGTAGCATGATTAAAAAAAAAAAAGGTAAACTACGGAATGAAAATGAAAAGATTGAGTAAAAAAAAATGATTTTTACAAAAAGGTCATTTGCTTCTAGAGATGAATTGAGAAAATTTGGAAAAATTCAAAGGAGAGAATATATCTCATTCTTAAATTACCATGAACCTAGACCCATAGTAGCAGACTGTAAGAACAAGACTATTCAACAAAACATGCAACAAATAAGAAGGTTTATCCACCAAGAAAACATAGGAGAACATTAGAAACCAGGTACAAAAAAGCTTTCTATGGTTATTGTTATATGTGTTATTGTTTTGGACATAAAGAAATTGAATGCAAATTTTACGCAAAGAAAAGCATGAAATCAAGAAGGAGCACACCATTTCTTGGATTTCTTGGAAATACAAAATCTTATGTGTGTGATAACCTTGGACACAAGGCCAAAGATTGCAACTTATCATGTACCCTAAAAAAGCCCAGACAGAAGATAGACACTGGAATCAGAACAAACATTGTGTTAAAATAAAATGCAGACAAAAGTAGGCAGTACAATAAAGTTTGGAAGAGGAAGAAAAAGGAGGAACCTATGAATGAAAAAAATGAAGGCGTCATAGGCTCGGGGGGAGTTTCTTGAGAAAGAAAAACATGAATTCAATAGGAGTAACGACTCAGGGGGAGATCAATCCCATCAATTCTCATTGGAGGCATGGAAATAAATTATATGTTAATATAAAATACTTAAAGAAAACCTGAAAGGAAAACATAGTTAGCTTTAAAGTGAAATGAAACCTCCACCAGTAATATTAATTTCTATGCAAAAAAGTATTTGAAGATGATCTCTTGTCAAACTTCGCTTGACTATTGCGTCGTCATAACCAGAGTTTGAATTTAAGTTTGACTCTTAGATCTTTCGATCTCTGTAAATTTCCAAATCATGACGATAGGTGGACATCCATGTGATGAGAATCTGTAATATACAAGTACCTTTCATTCCTTTATTTGTGCATTGCAACCTGTTTAATCATGGAGATGGCTGCAAAATTCAAAATTAGTTGTGGAATGATCAATATTCTGTAGTAGTAGAGATGTTCTAATAATAATTCATAAAGAAACAATAGATTCTAAAACATGGATTATTAATACATTTTATATGCTTGAGTAAGTCTAAGATGACCTTGATTAGGCTGAACCTGCTACAAAATGGTCACAAAAAGATAAAGGAGAGGGAAAAGGGATAGTAAAAAAAAAACAATTTCAGACTTCAATACCATTTTTCCTAGTTACCCTTGTTTTTTTTAGTTGTGTCTTTAATTTGTAAAATCAGTTAATTGATTGTGGAACAACATCCTCATCGTGGAACAACTCCTTAGTGGATATTAGGTTGAGACTAATGGCAACACTTCCTAAGTTTACCAATCAAGGAAACCCCTCTAACGAGAATCCTAGTCCTTTTCCTTCTTTTGGAGATATTGGTGCTCCTTATATGGCAACATTGTCCCTTCCTAGATTTACCATTATTTTACCAGTTTGGTTATTTTCAACCTCCTTGGTTCTGAATGTCGAAATTGTTTCTCAACCAAGTAGTTCTCCACTGGAACAAGTTGATCCTAACATTGACCCTTCACCTTCTTTGCTTGTTCAGTCTTCATCCTCTTCTTCCTCTCTGTTTGGTGAAAACCTCAAAGTTAGTAACCAGGTGGATAAGAAGAAGAAGAAAAGGAAGGTTAAGAAGAAGAAAAATAAGCAAGGGACCAACCAAGCAACCATTGCTACCTACACAACTAGTATGGAGAGACCTTCCAATCAACCCTAAAAATTTAAATTCCCTTGCAAGTTATGTAAGGGTGACCACCTTCTTAGATATTGTCCTGGAATTCCCAAGGTATTAGAAGTGTGGTCCATAGACTCACATAAAAAAATTTCATCAACCTTTGGAGATCATTCTTGTGATAAACCATCAACTAGTGATCGTAAGGTCCATGGGAAAAAGGGTAAATTCAATTTTCCCTATAAGTTATGTGAAGGGAATCCTCCTATTCACCTTTGTCCTTATATGGATAAAGCCTCCAGAATGTTGGAAAACTTTACATCTTCTTAGCCTCGTCTTTCGGCTGGTTATCGAAAGCTTTCTCCCCATCCTCCACTAGTTGATGAAGTGATTTATCAGAATCTGTATCTAGTCAATCCCACTTTCTTTGAACGTGAATCCCATTAGTCCATTACTGACCGACCATTGGTTAATAAAATGATCGACTTTATTTGACCTTAAGTTGATCATAACTTTCTCGTAGAGGGTGAAATTCATACCACTCAATTTCTTATTGTTTCTTCATATTCCAATAAACTAGGGCACAATCCTCCCCTTCCAATGGTACATAGGGAAAATCTTCCTATTCCCATGGCACTGGGGGGGAATCCTCCTTCCCATAGCGTAGGGGAGAATTTCTTCCATTCCCATAGCACAAGGGGATTGTTCTCCCATTCCCACTATACATCCTCTAAGTAGCATGGAAACTTCCTTTGATTGGAGTCAACTGGAAGGATATCGTCTTCCTCCTTATGTTCCCTTCCAGATCATAGTATAGGCTTATAATATTCCCATACCTGGCACAATAATTAATGAAGGTGCATTTTTTAGTATTCTATCACTAATTTCTTGGAAAGATTTTGGTTCTCCAAAACTTGTGCATGTTACCCAAAATATGTTGGCTTTTAACAAAGGAACCATGTCAGTTGTATGTTCTTGTTGGATATACAAGATCAAGTGCATTGTAGATGGAAAAATGGAAATGTACAAGGATAGATTCATGGAAAAGGGGTATGCATAGAAAGAAGGGATAGACTATGAGGATACGTTTTCCCTAGTTTCCAGATACACTTCTATCCGGTCAGTTATATCCTTAGAAGCTCAGATGAGGTGGCAGATTCACCAGATGGATTTCAATATAAAATTCTTGAACGTGTTGATAGAGGAGGAAGTGTACATAAAGTAGCAAGAGGTATTCAATATTCATGAGAGGTGCACACATGTGTGCAGGTTGAAGAAAAATTTATACGGGCTCAAGCAGGCTCCCAGGGCATGGTCTGGTTGGATTGAGAACTACTTGAAGCATATGGGATTCGTCAAGAGTGACACAAATCCCAACCTTTATTATTTTATGGTAGAGGATCAGTCACTCATCCTAGTATTGTATGTGGATTATCTCTTCCTGACAGGGTCATTAGGGCACATAGAGGACTGCAAGAGGAACCTAACAGTAGAGTTGGATATGAATGATTTTGGGTTGATGAACTATTTCCTAGGATTGGAAGTGTGGCAGAAGGACGAGGATATCTTTCTTGGTCAAGGGAGATATGATACATATATTGTAAATAAATTCGAAATGCAGGATTTTAGACCCATGTCTACGCCCATGATAACCAACTGGAAGAATGTAGATGCATCAGATGACAAGGATGTTGACCCACCTTATATAGACAAGTTATAAATTCTCTCATGTATCAGGTCAACACTAGGCCAAAAGTTTTCTTCATGGTCAATACTCTCAATTAGTTTATGGTGGAATCAAAGAGAGTGCATTGGTCAGCAACAAGGCACATTTTGAGTTATGTTCCAACACAATAGAGTCTAGGTTGAAATATACCTGAGGGGATGACGTTAGACTATGTGGGTTCAAAAATGTAGATTGGGCAGGCAGTTCAGTGGACAGGAAAAGTACCTATGGGCACTGCTTGAGAATTGGATCAAGGATGGTTTCTTGGTGCAATAGGAATTAGAAGTCAGTAGCACTGAGCTTTTAAGAGACAAAGTATATGGAAGCTAGCACAACTACGTGCGAATCTATATGGTTTAGAAGTTGCCGGTAAGCTTGTTTAAGCAGCGGGTGGAGGCGACTAGTGCCTACTGTGATAATTATAGTTGCATCAAACTCTCTCAAAATCCAGTGCTTCATGACAACTTGAAACATATAGATATTCAATGTCATTTCATCAGAGATTGTGTGTACCATGGAGTTGTCTAGCTACAATATGTTCCCACAAAAGGTTAGTTTGCGGATATACTCTCAAAATTTCTAGGGAGAGATAAGTTCATCTATTGCAGAGAATAAATGGGTATAATGGAGAACCCATTTCAGCATCAGGGACACAATAGTTTGGATGCTTCCTAGTTTTAGTCGTTGTGGCAACAACAACAACTTGAGAGGGAGTGTTAGTTGAGTTGCAGTATAGATGCAAAGTTTGTGTCAGTACATGATGTACAATGCAATGTCAACAACAACACAGATGCAAAGTTTGTGTCAATACATGATGTACAATGCAATGTCAGCAACAACACAGATACAACTGTTTGGTTTAGCTACAATCAGTGGTATATGAACCAGAGTCAGTGCAACATTTGGTGGAGAGTGGTAGGAAACTATAGTTTTCAGACATCAACAACGTGGTTGGAGGATATTTCAGAGAGAGGGTGTTGTGACAGTTGTGCAACACTAGTTGGAGAGAACACCTTCCTCGCTAAGAGTGAGTGTTATTTTTTGTAGCATAGTATGGTGTTCTAGTCTCGCAACTTCGTGGAGAGGCTAAAACACATGAGTTCTCCAAAACCCAAAAATCCTTTCTGGAAATTCCACCTAAAATTGGCTCAATTAAATTAATTGATCATAATTAAAAATTTCCTAACTCTAACTTATGAAAAATGGTTAATTAATAATAATTAATTGAGAAAGGTGAGAATTCTCTAGAAAATCACATGGATCAACTTAGAGATGATCGAAACCATCAATTAAGTTTTAATTGTGACCATTGGAGTCCCAACTAGAGATTATAAGAAGAGGTTGATAGGTAGATGGAGAACACACCAGTGCATATACTTAGTGGTTTGGATAGTTCAATTTTCCAGTGCAAGTGATTCACCAGGAGAAATCAAGCAAGTAGATCGAGTAGCAGATGGAAGAGGGGTAGTAGATCAGTATTTCAAAGGAGATTCCAGTTTTGGAGAGTTAGAAATGGGAGGCCAAAATTTATATCTAGGAGGTTGTTCAGGGGTAGCATAAAGCCTCAATTGGGATGTTTGATTTAGCAGAGGAGAAGATCATTTTCAGTTCCAGAGGTTGAGAATATTTTCTAAAGTTTCGAAGAGAGAATTCCCAGTCAGCAGAAGGCAAGATGACTTGATTTGCGGGAGTTTTGGGTCGAATTTTTGGCAGTCTTTGCAGGGGTGATGTAGGTCCCGTGCAGATCATGGTGGACGACTTGATTTTCAGAGGCAGTTAGGTGCCAAGATTGTTTGGAGAGAGGGTAAAATACCTCGGTATATTTTTTCTCGTATTTTTCTTGGGTATAATCACCATTTTGGCAACACTTTATTGTACTAAAAAATTTTCTATTGCATTATATAATAAAACCCTCACTGTTGCACCGATTTTCCCACAATTTTTTTTTTTTTTCGGAGACATTTGTCCAAAAATAACAATGTCATAATTTTTGTGTGTGTGCTAGCATTTATTAGTTTCTAGTATTTTTATTTTAGAAGCATTTTTTTTTTTTGCGAAGACATTGCAATATTATTAATTCGATATTAATCAGAAAATTAATAAACTGAATAATCATCTAGGAGAATTAATCCTAGTTGTTGCATTTCAAGGAATTTTTACATATATAGTGGAACTATCTAGTGGAATCATAAAATGACCATTCCTTAAGCATATTTTTCTTGTAAAAGGAGATGTATCAACTTATAACCCTTCATCCAACATTATATTTTCATGGAGAAGGAGAATGAAGAAGGGCCAATCAACCTTATCTCAAGGATTGTATTTGCATCACTGATTATCCAAGGGAAGGGTCAATTGATGCTTACTAAATAATAATTTGTAAATAGAGGGAGATCATAGTGAAGGGTAAGACAAAACTTCCTTGAGCATAACATTCTCCTCTAGGGTAATCCAAGGAAGAACCATTTTACCCTTCCTGCAACATTGTATTTCCATTGACGTGTATGAGGAAGGATCGACCAACCCTTCCTCCCGTATAGTATTCAAGTCAAGGAGGTGTACTAGGAAGTATTGATCGATCCTTCATCTAGCATATTATTCTTAGAAAGGGGGAGCATGGAGAAAGGGTATTTAACCCTTCCTTATTAATGGAAGTTTTATTCATGGAGTATCTAGTGGAAGGTTTTACCAACCCTTCCTCATGCATATCTTTCACTTAGAAGGGGATCATATAGAAGGGTTCACTAACTCTTCCTTGAACATAATAATCACATCTAGGGGAACCGAAAGAAGGATCAATCAACCCTTCCTTCAATATAATATTTTTGTTGAGGAGGTGTACAGGGGAAGGGCCAATTGATCCTTCCTCTAGCATAATATTCTCATAGAGGGGAATTATTGTGAAAGGTCATACAAACCTTCCATAATAATTGTATTCACATCTTGGGGTATCTAGTGGAAGGGTTGGCCAACTCTTTATCAATAAAAATATTCACATCAATGGGTATCTAGTGGAAGGGTTGATTAATTCTTACTCAAGCATAGTTTCCACATAGAGGGGGATCCCAAGGAAGGGGTGACCAACCATTCACCCAAAAAATTATTCCCATAGAGGAGGAGCACATGAAAACATTTTGGACGAACCTATATAAATGATGGTATAATCATCATGGGTTATATAGAGGAAGATTCAATAAACCCTTCATTAAGGTTAGTTTTCACATAAAGGCAGATGTTAAGGAAGGGACAATAAATCCATCCTTTACCATAGAAACCTCGTCTAGGGGAACTTAAAGAAGAATCAATTGACCTTTTCTCTAGCATAGTATTCTCATCAATGGGGACCATGGAGAAGGGTTGACCAATCCTTCCTCAAGGATTATATTTGCATTATAGGTTGCCCACTAGAAGGAATTATTTTCCATTCCTCAAATATAGCTTCCATAAACAGTGGGATCCTAGGGAAGGGTCAATCAACCCTTTTTCTAGAATATAAATATTGTCTAGGAGAACCCCAAGATGGATTGTTAGAAATTTCCTTGAGTATATCAATATTAATTAAGAGAATCTAGTGAAGGATTGATCAACCAATCTTATAGAGTAGTATTTATGTTGAGGAGGTGCAAAAGAAGTATTTAGATGGTTCTTCCTTAATAACAATATTCTCATGGAGGGGGGTCAAGAAGAAGGATTAGTGATCCATCCTTCCTTAAGCATAACTTCTATGTAGAAGGGGATCCCGAGGAAGTGTCTATCAACCCTTCCTCCAACATACATTAGAGGAATTTTGAGGAATAAAATGGGCCTTTTAAGGAAATTAATAAAACAAGAGTTATGGATTTCCAATGGGAAAGAAAGAAACTACTTTTTTAAATTGTTATCTTCTACTTATCCCCTTATAGTTGTACTCAAATTTCAAATTTAGACACCTATTGGATGCATAATTTAATTCCACATAAAACAAGTACCACACTTTAAATTTGACTAAATATATAAGGAAATAAGTAAAAAATATGATTTTAAAAAGTAGTTTTCTTCTTTTCCCTCAGAAAATATTTACTCTTATGGTTGACATCATCATCTTGAATTCTATTGGTTCTTTTAAAGTTGATTTTGATATTACATTTTTTGTTTTCAAACCTATTTTTTACCTCAAGATTCCCCCAATAGTATTTGTGCTTTCATGGAGAGAAAGCACAAGGAAAGGTTGGCTGACTGTTTCTCAAGAATGGTATTCACATAATCATGTATCTAATGGAATAATTAACTTAAACCTTCCTCACGGATGGTATTTATGCAAAGAGAGACCCAAAGGAAGGTTTGATTAACCGTTCCACCAATGTTGTACTATAACCTAGGGTACCTTGGAGAAGGATTGGTTCCTTCCTACAACATAGTATTTACATTAAGAGGGTGCTTGACCAAATGTATTACAATCCTTTCTTATTCATAATATTCTCATTGTGGAAGATCACTAGGAAGGGTTGTCCAACTATTTCTCGAGCATAGTATTATAATTCAAGGAGAGCAAGGGAAAGGGTCAATCAACTCCTTCTCAAGCATTGTGTTGATGTCACATAAGATCTTGGGGAAGGGTTGATCAACAATTTCTAAAGCATAGTATTTGTGTTGATGGGAAGCCCAAGGAAGGTTCAACTAACCCTTTCTTGATCATAACATTTTCAATGTGGGGGGAAATAATGAAGAGTTAATTGACCATTCCTCAAGAATAAGATTCAAGTCAAGTGCAAACTCATTGAAGGGTTAGCCAACCCTTCCTTACACATAGTGTTTTCATTATTGAGGAGCTCAAGTAAGTGTTAGTCGAACCTTCTTCAAGCATAATATTATCATCTAGGGAGATCTAAGGGAAGCGTTGATTAACCCTTTCCCAAGCATAATATTCACATCATGAAGGATACCATGGAAAGGAAAAATGGCCCATTTTTAAGCATAGAAATTGCCTCAAGGTGGATCTTGAAAAAAGGTTAGTGAAACCTTCCATCATCATAGCATTTTTGTTGTGGGAGAGCACAAGGAAGTATTGAAAAATCCTTTCTTGATAATAGTATTTTCATGAGGGGGAGCATGGGGAAAAATTGACTGAAACTTCCTCAAGCATGGTTTCCTTGTAGATGACTATATCAAGGAAGGGTTGACTGACACTTCCTCATCCACAGTATTATCATTTTAGAGGATCCCATAGAAGTGTTAGCCAAACCTTTCCAAAGTACAATATTTCCATCTAAGTGGATCCTAAGGAAGGGTCGACTTCATAGTGTTGTGGGGAGGGGGGGGGGGGGATGCTAAGGGTCAGTCAACCCTTCTTTAAGCATAGTTATTTTACCAATGTATATCCTAGGTAAGAGTTAGTTGAACCTCCCTCATTCATAGTGTCAACATTACATTATTTACATAGGACAACTTGGAAGTTTAGGCTAACCCTTTCTAAAGCATGGTATTTGTATTGAGGGAGAACACAAGAAAATTTTGGTTGGCCCTTCCTCAAGCATAATATTCTTTGTAAGGGAGAGATCAAATAGGTTAGAAAATCCTTTCTCAACCATGTTATTGATATCACGAAGGATCTAGAGGAATGATTTTCTAACCCTTATTGAAGCATAATATTTGTGTCAATGGAAAACTAAAGGAAGGGTTAACCAACTCTTTCTCAATTATAGTACTTTTCTTCATGGGGGAGCATGGGGAAGGGTTAATTTACCTTTTATCAATCATAGTGTTTTTGACATTGTGGAGCATGCGGAAGGGTTGGCTGGCCCTTTCTCAACCATAGGAAGCCCAAGGAAGGGTCAAATAAACCTTTCTTGATCATAACATTTTCAATGTGGGGGAAAATAATGAAGAGTTAGTACCATTCCTCAAGAATAAGATTCATTTAAAGTGCAAACTCATTGAAGGGTTAGCCAACCCTTCCTTGCGCATAGTGTTTTCATTATTGATGAGCTCAAGGAAGTGTTAGTCTAACCTTTTCCAAGCATAATATTATCATCTAGGGAGATTTAAGGGAAGCGTTGATCAACCCTTTCCCAAACATAATATTCACATCATGAAGGATACCATGGAAAGGAAAAATGACCATTTTTTAAGCATAGAAATTTCCTCAAGGTGGATCTCGACGAAAGGTTTGTGAAACCTTCCATCATCATAGATTTTTTGTTGTGGGAGAGCACAAGGAAGTGTTGGAAAATCATTTCTTGATAATAGTATTTTCATGAGGGGGAGCACGGGGAAAAATTGACTGAAACTTCCTCAAGCATGATTTTCTTGTAGATGAATATCTCAAGAAATGGTTGATTGACACTTCCTCATCCATAGTATTTTCATTGCAGAGGATCCAATAGAAGTGTTAGGCAAACCTTTCCAAAGCACAATATTTTCATTTAAGTGGATCCTAAGGAAGGGTCGACTTCATAGTGTTGTGGGGGAAGGGGGGGGGGGGCATGATAGGGAAGGGTCAATCAAAACTTCTTTAAGCATAGTTATTTTACCAAGGGATATCCCAGGGAAGGGTTAGTTGACCCTCCCTCATGCATAGTGTCAACATCACATAGGACACCTTGGAATTTTAGGCTAACCCTTTCTAAAGAATGGTATTTGTATTGGGGGAGAACACAAGAAAATTTTGGTTGGCCCTTCCCCAAGCATAGTATTCTTAGTAAGTGAGAGATCGAATAGGCTAGTCAATCCTTTCTCAACCATGTTATTGATATCAAGAAGGATCTAGAGGAAGGATTTTCTAACCCTTTCTGAAGCATAATATTTAGGTCCATGGAAAACTAAAGGAAGGGTTAACCAATTGTTTCTCAATTATAGTACTTTTCTTCATGGTAGAACATGGGGAAGGGTTCATTGACCTTTTATAAATCATAGTGTTTTTGTATTGTGGAGCATGGGGAAGGGTTGGTTGGCCCTTTCTCAACCATAGTAAGCCCAAGGAAGGGTCAACTAACCCTTTCTTGATCTTAACATTTTCAATGTGGGGGGAAATAATGAAGATTTAGTTTACCATTCCTGAAGAATAAGATTCATGTTAAGTGCAAACTCATTGAAGGGTTAGCCAACCCTTCCTTACACATCCTGTTTTCATTATTGAGGAGCTCAAGGAAGTGTTAATCAAACCTTCTTCAAGCATAATATTATCATCTAGGGAGATCTAAGGGAAGCATTGTTCAACCCTTTCCCAAGCATAATATTCACATCATGAAGGATACCATGGAAAGGAAAAATGACCATTTTTAAGCATATAAATTGCCTCAAGGTGGATATCGATAAAAGGTTAATGAAACCTTTCATCACCATAGAATTTTTGTTGTGGGAGAGCAAAAGGAAGTGTTGGAAAATACTTTCTTGATAATAGTATTTTCATGAGGGGGGGCGGGAGGGGTCACGAGGAAAATTAACTGAAAATTCCTCAAGCATGGTTTTCTTGTAGATTAATATCTCAAGGAAGGGTTGAATGACACTTCCTCATCCATAGTATTAGGCTATTAGCATTGCAGAAGATCCCATAGAAGTCTTAGCCAAACCTTTCCAAAGCATAGTATTTCCATCTAAGTGGATCCTAAGGAAGGGCCGACTTCATGCTGTTGTTTGGGGGCGGGGGGGGGGGGGGGAGGCATGATAGGGAAGGGTCAGTTAACCCTTATTTAAGCATAGTTATTTTACCAAGGGATATCCTAAGGAAGGGTTAGTTGACCCTCCCTTATGCATAGTGTCAACATTACATATGACACCTTGGAAGTTTAGGCTAACCCTTTCTAAAGAATGGTATTTGTATTGAGGGAGAACACAAGAAAATTTTGGTTGGCCCTTCCTCAAGCATAGTATTCTTAGTAAGGGAGAGATCGAATAGGTCAGTCAATCCTTTCTCAACCATGTTATTGATATCAAGAAGGATCTAGATGAAGGATTGTCTAACCCTTTTTGAAGCATAATATTTGTGTCCATGGAAAACTAAAGGAAGGGTTTAACCAACTCCTCCTCAATTATAGTACTTTTCTTCACGTGGGAGCATGGGGATGGGTTAATTGACCTTTTATCAATAATAGTGTTTTTGTCATTGTGGAGCATGGGGAAGGGTTGGTTGGCCCTATCTCAACCATAGTATTGTTATTGAGGAAGTGACACATGAAGGCTTAACCAACTCTTTTTCTAAATCAAATACATAAATATGTTTCTCATCTTTGTTGATAAAGAACTCACTATTCTTTGTGGCATATCCTTCATAACATTCTTCATGTTGTTAGAAATTTTGTAGTGGGACACTTCTACATTCTAAAGGAAAGTATGGATTGATGTAAATACTCAAAGGAAAATATCGATGATCAATCCTCACAACTTCCAAACATGAAGCTTTATTTTAATCACACATATCAAAGGCCAATTCTTTACTGTGTAATATAAAATATAAACGAAAATCAATTCAAGCGGGTTACCATAAGAGTGTTGATGAAAAGAAACATGTAGAAGAACGACTAGAAGATTAGTAAAATTCAATCCATTCTTAGCTTAAATAATCTAAAACATTTACACTTATTCAAAATTATATATATTTGTACTTAATGTATTTGTGAAGATTTCATGCTTTAGAATCCCATATAATATGATTTATATGATATGATTTGTCTTAATGCTGCATAGTTAGTGTTGATTTCTCTTCATATTGAGGTTCAAGAATATCACATACTATTTTTATGAACAACTATTGTTGTTTTACACTATGATGATCTCCTCCACCATAACTACACATGTATATACATCTAACTATTCCTAAAGATGTTTACATATGATTATTTGTTATTCATTTGTTGTAAGTTCTCCTTGATGCATTCAATAGAATAAAATATAAGAACTTAAGGATTGCAAGTGCAACAAAGGTGTTATAGAATGAAGCTAGTGCAAGTGTGTCAAAGGCCACGTAGAAGGTGTGATTGAGGCTGTGATAGGTGCAATGAATGTGTGTAAGAAATATGATATTTACGTTGTAAAACGTCCTTATGCTGTAAAGCGTCCTTATTTGAAAACAACTTTCCCAATTGCCAGTTGTACCATTATACATCATTGATATGCTGTAAAGCGTCCTTATTTGAAAACAACTTTCCCAATTGCCAGTTGTACCATTATACATCATTGATTTAGATGTTAGATGATTGAAACATTCTCAACTTTCAGATTAAACACAATTATTATTCAGTTACAGAGAAAAACAATTTTAACCAGATGAAAATTTGACACAGTCAAATCAAACTAGCTGAAGCTACCTAGGGCGCCCAGAATTTCATTCCTGTCCTGCACTCTGGAAGTTGGGCCACATAACAATAGCAGCAGCCCATTTAAGGAGCTCACTGGAGCCATTCTTAAGTTCGGTGAGGTGTACGAGCGGGTCGAGAGTTCGAAACTCCAATAGTTCATGCTATTGGAGGACCCCTATTTTTGCAATTTAATATGCGATTTTACCTGAACTTGCAGGGATTTGCAAGTGGCAGTCTTGATGCGGATGCATCATCTGTGAGGTTGTTTGTAGCTCTTGGGATGAAATTTTTTTTTGCTCAATCCTACAGCAAGAAGAGATCCAGAGGATGCATCTGTTCATGGACACTCAGGTGGAGCTCACCAAGATGAAGCATGGGAAGCACAAAAACAATACTAGTAAGCAATCAAAACAATTTTCTCTAATTTCCATTAAATTTTCCCTAATTTCCATTAATCAGTCTGACCAACAGCTAATTTGTCTCAATTTAGAGCATTATCAGTGATTCTGTAATTAAATTTTCCCCAATTTCCATTAATCAATCTGGCCAACAACTAATTTGTCTCAATGCAGAGCATTATCTGTGATTCTGTATCACTCTGGTTGTCAGCTCTAATTCGAAGGCTTGATTTCCTCTCCAACTTGGGGTAAGTCAGAGATTCTTAGTGAGATGTTGAACTCTGAATGATGTATTTGCAGTTGCCATGCGTATCTGACAGTTGTAACGTAATTTCATGCAAAGTAATATTCCATCATTTGAAAGATTTTTTATTCTAGATTGATTTTACCAGGAAATCACAAGAACATTTTCAATGATGCCGGGGTTCCTTGGTCGAAATACCATTACTATGATCCTAAAATTGTAGGACTAGACCTTGAAGGGATGATTGCAGACATTAAGGTAAGACAGTTTATTTTACCTGCCTTTTCACAGAATTAGATGTTAGGTAAATACACTGTTAATTTTTTGATAGTAGATTGCTAATTATTTGACTTGTTGATGTCAAAGCTGATGTAGCCGGTAACAAGCTGACTGTGATTGGGAAGATGGAACCTAAGGCCATGGTTGAAAGAGTGCAGAAGAAAAGCCATAAGAAGGTTCAACTTATTTCTCCTCTGCCCAAAAAGGATGAGGGGGAGAAGAAGAAACCAGAGGAGAAGGAGAATAAACCAGAGGAGAAAAAGAAGGATAAGGAGGTATACTTTCCAGCATATATCATTTGTATGTTGTGATTTGGAATTTATGGTGTGATGTATTGTTGGTTTAGATCTAGTCCTTGAAGCTGTGACAATGGACGAAATTTTGAAAGAAAACCCACTCTGTTTTTGCAGCCAGCTGTGATAACAACTGTGCTCAGGGTTCATTTGCACTATGATGGGTGTGCCCAATCAGTGAAGAAAACTATTCTCAAAATGAAAGGTATTGTGTTCAATTCCTTGTTCAATGTCATTATTGTTGAGCTATTTTGGTTCCATGTCATGTAGATCAAGGCTGATGCTGAGTTATGAGATTGAAGGTTTTTGAAATAGCAGTGTTAATCATATGGATTAAACCCATAACTTTTTCCAATGTTTGAGTGAAATAGTATTTGAATAGTTCATGGAAAGAATACATAAGTAGGTTGTCTACTGAGTATTATCCAGTGCTTGTATATTTTAATATGGTGTAAGATAGCTGTGAGGTTATCAGTGCTGCTAATCATAATAATATTCTAAGAAATTGTTAGTGTTATGTGTTAACAGACAACCCTTGTTAGTTGATTTAAGTGTAGCTCGATTTCTTGGTTTAGATATCTGACTGGATTACTGGCCTGTGATCTACAAGAGTACAATCTATAGAACCTGATCTGAAGAATCATACAGTGACTGTGAAGGGGACTATAGATCCCAATAAGCTGCTGGAATATCTCCACAGAAAGACCAGGAAGCATGTGGAGATTGTTCCACCAAAGAAGGATGGAGACAAGAAAGAAGGGGATAAGAAGGAGGGGGGCAAGAAAGAAGGGGGAGAGAAAAAGGAAGGTGGTGGTGGGGATAAGAAGGATGGTCGAGAGAAAAAAAAAGGGAGGGGATAATGAGAAGAAGGATGGTGATGAATCCAAAGGTGAAGGTGAAGACAAGAAGGAAGAAAGCAAGAAAAATGAGGCCCCTATTTCCAGATATTTCATTGAGCATGTTCATCCTCCTCAGCTTTTCAGTGATGAAAACCCAAATGCCTATTCTATAATGTAACTCTGCTGGAGCACTATTCATAGATATGTGTTTTGGGCAAGACCTGAATCCTTGGGGAACTGAAAGGTTGCGATTTGAGGATATGAAGGTCCTATCAAGCCCACCAAAATCAAATCGAATAAGCTGATAAGGAAGAATTGCTAGCATGAATCTAGGCTAGGAGGGGTACTGCAACACTAGGTACTTAGCAGCAACTTCAATGGTGGTTGTTTTCTTCTTGTAGTGTACTAGAAACTAGTTTGAATTTTGAAGAGAAGAGATGGGTTTCAAGGAGGATGTATGCTTAATTGATCAGATCAGCTGCAATTTTGTTTCGTGTAGTAGCACAACATATTTTCATAGAAATACATGTATTATCTGTACTGTCGAATATCTATTCCATTCAGGAAGGAATGGATAATCGAAACTGTGCTGTAAATAAATAAATACATATTTGCAACCTCTTCTTTTGTATCTGTAATTTTGATTCTGGTTTGTTATCTGCAAATTTTGGTTTTGTTTTTCAGGTTGGATATTTTAGTTTTGAAGCCCCAAGTTTATTGTTGTATTTACTGCAATTATTCAGTAATATAAAATTTTAAATTTTGTCAACAATGATGGTCCTCATGATCATGCTAATGTGATGTTTTGTCAATTGATATAATTAGGGGAATATTTGGAATTTATGGCCTAAGAACCTTCAATATTCCAACAGTTGTTTCAGACAGGGTAGCTTCCCAAAATTCAGAAATCCATTGGCAATGGTTTGTTTTATACACAATGGCTTCTTGTCAAACTATGAAATGAGGTAACGACAACAATAATGTCAGTTGGGACTGGCCTAGTAGTAGATTGCACCCTGTAATTGTCTACCAGATTGTCCCAAAGTGACTGTATCATGAGTTTTTATCTGGCTTATTGAATAACTAAATGGGTGATTTCTGTATAAAAAATTCAAAAAAAAATTACGGGTGTTGTTGTGCAGGTTATGACTTGGCACATCTGCTTCTAGTTTTTAAAAATGCTAATGCCATTATATTAAGAAATACAAGTAATTTATGTTATATAAATTATAAATAACCATTTTCATTAAAAGGGACTGTTAAGGGATAAAATCAATTCACTATAAATGTAATTTATGTTATTGGAACTTGAAATTGTTAGTCAATATGAATGAAAACTTGAAACAATACAAACCAATTTTGTTCTCTCACGTGAACGAATTAATATTGTACAACACACAAGAGAATTTCAAATGGTATACTGAAATGTTATATCATGTGAAAGCATCAAATACCATACCGATAAATTTAGGACTCTATTATTTTATTCTACATTTAACAGTACTTTTATTATATTCAATCTGTTGCTGGCATGGAGATCACCGCCAGCCAAGTTTGACAGTGGAAGAAATCAAATTATAGTCAGGGATGTACATGTGACTTGGTTGAATCCTAACTATAGGAGGAGTTGTCTACCGACGTAATAGAATAGTCAGAATAGTCAGAATAAGAGTTGTCTACAGACACAATAGAATAGTTAGAATGGAGTTGTGCACAGACAACAGAATAGTCTACAACAGAATAATCAGAATATGAGTTGTCTACAGACGCAATAGAATAGTCAAAATGGAATTGTCTATAGACACAACAGAATAGCCAGAATAGTCTGGACAAAACTACCGTAATCTAGTAAAAAAATTTCAAAAAATCAACATTAGGAATCTTAACTAAAAAAGGACTTGGACTAATGCCACATTAAGCTGAATTAGAAATCTTACTTAACTGAAAAGGGATTGGACTAATGCTACATACGCTGAATTGGAAATCTTACTTAGCTGTAAAGGGATTTGACTAATGCTATATTCAACAATAACAAATGTGACAATCTCTCACATGAATGAATTACATTTTTCGAAATTAACATTTAGATTTTTAATGTAAAAGCAAACAATATCTCAATATAAAAATAAATATAAATATAAATAGTTTCATAAATAAATTAAATGTTTTATATATTCTTTTAAGTTAATTTTTTTATATGATTAACATAAATTTTTAGATTTATATAAGAATTTTTATAAAATATACTAAGCCATTAAATTTATATAAGAAACTATCATGTTTCATTGCATGTGATTATTACCAAAACAATTTTACAAATTTATATAAACTATACCTAGCCCATTATTATATTCTCAACCTAAATGTTAAAATTAATGAAACCTTTTATAAAATATACCTAGCCCATTGTTATATTCCCAACCTAAAATGTTAAAATTAATGAGGAATTGTTCTTAATAAGAATTTGGAAATTTTTCCGAATTTCTTTAAAATCCAATCGATTTTCTACCAATTTCCAGCGCCAACAAAATTTTCAAACAATTTCCAATGCTTTTTAGCCATCATTGACACTTTATTGTTTTATTGCGTGGACGGCAGGATTCGAACCTGCGCGGGCAAAGCCCACATGATTTCTAGTCATGCCCGATAACCACTCCGGCACGTCCACCTTAATTATTAGTGTTTCATATTTATTGACATATAACATAAGCTTTAATTAAGTTGTAAAGTACGAGGCGCGTTCTGCCTCGTGGTTGTTGCGGCTTTCGATATGTAAAATAATCTCAGATTTAATTTTGCAGAAAAATTTAGATTCCTGCCTCGTGTTTTTAATTATAATTTTTGTAATAACTCTTTTGGTTTTAACAAGTGATTACCAGACCTTTGGGGATCTCAAGACTATTTTTCCAATTAATAGTAATGAGAAATATAATAATGGGATGCACCAATAACAAAGAACAGACTTCCAAATAAGAGAATCAGTGTCACAACTTCAAAGAGAATTTGGCCAGGTTCATATTCATATCAGCTTTGGTTTTATGATTATAAATATGCTGCAAAAGGATGCAATTTAGGTAAAGTTTGATCAAGCAGTTTTTTATTAAAGGTATTTTATATAATAATTGTAAATGGAGTAGTCTACCCAGGCAACGTTTTAGCCCGGACGGCAGTTTTTTGTCGGAATCCGGGCAACTTAAATTCAAGACATCAGGTACTTGCAATGTTTGAAATCCATTTTTGAGGTTGGAAATGGATTCAGCACTACCAAAATCCCTTAGGGCACTCAAAATACTTAAGTTTAACAACTGTAAACATGATTCTGATGAAATCTTTGCCGGATTTTTTAAAAATCTTTGCCGGAGTCCGGGCTAAAACGTTGCCTGGAAACGACACGCCATTGTAAATGAATATATGAAAGGTATTTTATATATAATAATCGTAAATGAATATATAATTAGAAATTTATTATTACAGTTAGATGTATTTTTCAATTTAATATAGAAAATATGTTGTAAGGTCATGTTATATTATGTAATATAAACATTTTGACTTGGTCAAATTATATGTTATAATAATAATAATAATTTGGCTAGGCCAAATTACATAAAAATAAAATAAAATAAATAAGTATAAATATTAATTATTAATAATAAGCGGCCTAGATCCATCTTAACTCTTGATCTATCATACACTCAGAGGGATTAAATCTCTCCAAGTGCAAACATTTCCTCAAGTTTTGCACTTAAAATAAAGGTTTGCACCTTTAATTATTGATCTATCAAACATCCAGAGGGATCAAATCTCTTGAGGTGCAAACATTTCCTCAAGTTTTGCACTCAAAATAAAGGTTTGCACCTTGACAGATTTGATCCCTCTTGGGGCTTGATAGATCAGAGATAAGATGGATCTAAGTTGGTTTATAATTAGAATTAGAAGGTGTATGTATGTGTTTGTAACTAATTGATACAAAAATAGTTTTTATTTTAATTTTGTATTGTAAAATGATATTGATCTTTTAATTAAAAAAATTATAATTGCATTGATATATTCCATAGTCCAATATTTGGTAAATGTTGTAGTGACTCATTAAATGAAATGGTGTCATAAAACTTTAGATCAAAAGTAATAATCATAAAACATAATATAAGTTCAATTAAATAATAATAATAATAATAATAATAATATATACTTAATCAATGATATAGATATCAAATTGGAAAATTAAATTATAAAAATTATAAAACATGTCAAACAAAAATGACAAACTCATATGTATGTAATTACATGTACTATCAAAGTAGAATAAAATTACAGTAAAATATTTATATATATAAAGATGTAAAAATAATAAAAATAATATTTTTAAGAATCAATATATACCAAAATTTTATGTTTTTAATAAAGAAATCAAATACAGTGACTCTACTCTGGAAGTGAATGAATCTGTATTTTCATGACAAGTTCTAATGTTATTCCAATCATCAATTATAAAAATAAAAATAGTATGTATTTTATTTTTGTTAAGATTGTTAAAATTAAAAAGTAAAATTATTATAGTTTATTGTTTTGATTATAAAGTTATGATATAAAATAAAAAGAGATAGTTATTTATTTTAATTTTTAGGATGATTTTGAAGGTGTCATTAGGGGAATTTTGAGGTCTAAAATGGGCCTCCTAAGAAAAATGTATAACAAAAATAAACTTTATAAAAACCAATAGGATTCAAGATGATGATGTCAACCATGGGGGATGATTCACCATTTTTAAGTAAAAGGGTAAAAAGATTAAAAAATAATAAAATAATAAAACTATTTTTTCAACTCATATTTTCAACTTATCTCCCAAAGTTTTTACTCAAATTTCGAGTGGGAGTACTCGTTGGATGAAAAATTTAATTCCTCATCTAAGGAGTACCCATGTTGCATACTTTCGCTGGACCTTGTGACACAAAAAATGAGAAATACATAAAAAAAAATGTGATTACAATCATGTTTTTCATGTATTTCTCATTTTTCGTGTAGCAGAACCCATCAAAAGTATGTAACATGGGTACTCCTTGGATGAGGAATTAAATTTGGCATCCAACGAATACTCCCGCTCGAATTTTGAGTAAAAACTTTGGGAGATAAGTTGAAAATATGAGTTAAAAAAGTAGTTTTTTCTTTTTCCCCTCTAAAATTTGATGATGTCATCAAATACTATTTTAAAATTTCCTTAGGAGGCCCATTTTGTAATTGGATTTGAGGGAGTACCTTCAGAAGGTAGGACTTGGTCTATTCCTCCATTGAGATTTTCTAGGTTTCTATATTGTTGTTGATTATGATCACAACTTAAAAACCCCTCTAAATAATGTATCAAACTTTGAGCCTATCATATTTGGATTTTGTATTGTAGCTTGTTGTTGATCGCATTTCTCCTCCATCACTAGTAGAGTTGTTATCGAATGAAATGTGTCAAGTCTATGATTGAATCCAACAACCCTATAGTTGCCTAAGTCTTCTTCCTCTGCCACAAAATATACATTCTTGAATAAGTATTTGTCTTTAATAAACATAATCCCTACTCTTTCAATCATGGAAAACATACTCATTAACCTACTGAAATCACACCTAAAGATATACTACGGATGGATTGATCTTGCATGAAACCTTTAGTCCTCCTTTTACATCGATGCATTCTCACAATGTTACCGCTTTTGAGCACTTCAATTGGACTCTTAGAGGAATGTGGGTAATGTCCTAGTCCTTGTTTGTGCCTCCCCAACCCCCAACCCCCACATCGAGGTAAGATTTGATATAAGTTAAGGCTACAATGATTAAGTGATTAAACATTTATATTGAAGAATATATGGTATATTTACCACTATATTTAAATTTTTCTTTAGTGATTTTCAAATCTATTATATACTTAATAAGATTTCCCTATAGAGTTAAAACACATTGGCACATTTTAAGATTGTTTCCTTGATTTTCCTAGTGGATTGGAGTTGTTAATAGATGAAATATTGTCCATTATTGATATAGTTTTATTTATATTTCATAATATCCCTAAAACTGAAATTATTGGGTTAAGATATGAGAAACTTTTACTTAACAGGTGAAACTTCTATTTTGCATTAAAATCCATAGAATATAGGAATATTTAAAATTTAAATATCTAATTTGATATAGGTGAAAGTTATAGTTGTTCGAATTTCACAACTAGGTTTAATAGAATGGTCCAACTTACCAATCCCACTTTCATATCAAATATTCCAAGATTGAACACAAAAACACCATAAAAATTAATAAAATTCATCAAACAAACAAATTTACCATCATACGAATAAAATATTGTATGAATAACTGAAATCAAACCTTTAATTTCCATAATTAACATCCTAAACTATTTTTTTAATTGCATATATAAACCTCTTAATTGTAACATCTTTTTGTTTAGTTAAAATTAATTTTCATATTCAAAATTAATTTCAAGTTATTTATTTATTTTATTTATTATTATTAAATGAAAAAGACAACATTTGTTTCATTAATAAAATGATTTTAAATTTTATTTTCCTTTACATTTCAATGATACAAATTTGTATACATATAATAAAACTTATATAAGTTAAATCAATTTGAACATGCATGAATAATAATACGCAAATGAATATGTTATCCTTAGTATCATATTTTTCTTGACTTCTCATTATTTGTCATGTTTCTTGATGTGTGGAGGTATTTTGGTTCTGATTTTGTTATATTTATGCTGAGAGGAATTTTCCAGTCCAGTATGTCAAAGATGTTGTAATGTTAGCAAAAATATTTTGACTTGGTAAAACAAATAAATAAATAAATTTAGAAATATCGAGAGGGAGTGAATCAATATTTCATTTCCAAATTCTTTCATGTTTCAATGTTATCTGAACCATTATTTCATTAGCAGAACATTATGTTGTTTATCGAGGCATATTTAGAAAACCATGAGCAACATTAAACATAAGAGCATATAAACCATAAAAATGCAACACACCAACACATAGGGGCACCATATTTTTAGGGAAAACCCAAATGGGAAAAAACACCACTGTTGTTGTCGACTTCGCCTTTTATTATTATTAAAAATATTTAATTTTTGCACCATTGCATACTTTTTCCAGTGTACAAGCTCTTACCCGCTAGAGGCTTCTACCTCTATTATATTTTTCAGGTGCTACTGGAAGGAAGCCACTACTACCTCAAATCTCTTGTGATCCATGTTTCACAATATTTTAGACTGGGACCACCTTTAACAATCACTCACTTGGTAGGCCACCTTTCGAACTATTTCAAATTGGACCCAATACATCTAACAATAGATGAAGAGATTCGTTGTACTCAAATTATTATCAAACAAAATTGTTTACAAGACCTTCAACCTATATCTCATCAAATCATCATACTCATAAAACTAACTTTCATCAATTTATGACAAAACCCCTTCTCCGCTACAACCACAATCTTTGAACAAGATCCCTCATGCAATAATCACAAGACATGTATCAATAAACAACATCTTAGTCAAACATCTAATCATTATGACCCATAAACCACAGTTAATCATCAAAGATACAGTGCATTCAGACCAAAGTCCTGAACTCTGAATTTTGTTCACAATCTATAATAATACATCAGCAAACTTCAAAGCCAATTAATGGCCAAACCCGTACTTGTTCAAGCAAGACACCAAAAACATGTCAACACATCATCATTTAGTCTATCACCATAAAATATTGAAGCAATACAAGGCTTAGTATCTACCTTCGACCCTACATACAACTTCTAAAATGACAAGCAATAGTCTCATAAAGAATGTGAATATTTGCATATCAAATAGATCCATGCACTAGAATAATACTAGTATTTTCTGATGCTACAACGATGAGATAAGCAAACCTAGGTAGACGTGAGTCAATCAAATGCATCAAACATTTTAGATATGTAAACTTCTATCCACTCAACACTACAAATAAGCCTACGTCTTGATCAACCAATATGTGTCTCTTATCCCTGCAAAATATCTTTGTGTCACAAGATCAAGGTTGATTCTACATTTATCCTCTCATACATGACAAACAATGGTAACACAAAGATATCAATCAAGTGTAAACCAAGCCATAAAACATTTATTTTCATATACAACCTCTGCAACAATTAAATCAATGCAAGAATCATGTCAATGTAATCCCTATTCTCATGCAACAACAACAAATATGGTAACACAGTTACAAGTAGCAGTGATATAAGGTTACGATCTCTGCAAAATTATTCCTGTAAAATTATTAATGACAAACAAACACCAAATTAATTTGATACAAACAATATAGCTCATAGGAAGATATGCAGTCATCCGAAATTGAACTACCAGTGGAATAATGATCTTTCCCTCTGCCTACGATACATAAACTTAAAAGTAAATCACAATTTCCCTTATTCAATAAATAACTTGGACCCATACAAATAATTTTAGATCTAAATACATTCTACAATCAAGGTCAAGTATCTATGTGTGTATTCATATTTGTAGAGAAAATATGACGTGCATGGAATAACTGAGCCTCACCAATCAAGAGAATACATTGATCCAAGAAAAAGGATTATAATATTGATCCATATCTCTCACACCTATAACTTATGATCAATCTATAATAAGAAGCAATTATTACCATACAAAGAACCTTGAGATCACTTAATCCTCACCCACTGATGCAAATACCTATTCCTAAACAAAGGAGACACAACTCATCCAAATCACACACCCAACTGATCAAATTTATTTATATTTTATAGTCACTTTTCCTTGTCAATACGATAGGAAAATCCATGGGATTTTTTGATAGTAATATTTGACTGGATAAAATATACTTTTCTCGTCCTTCCACATAAGAATACTTTGGGAAATTCCATGGTTTCACTTTGAGTTTTTTAATTTTTCTACACTTATAGGTAGTACCACCCCCTATCCTTTAGGGAAGAGCATTATAACTCTCCTCTTGAAATTGAAACATGTGTTATCCTAGTGTATAATGCTCCTTGTGCACAGTAAACCTACGTTACCATGGTTTCAAGCTCCAAACCCAGAAAATCCTCAATAAAACTACTCCAAATCCTATCATGTATTCTTCAACACCTGTAGGACCTGGTCAAGCCTTGAAAATTCTCTGTGACACCTCATTAACCTCTTTACACATCAATAAAACCTCCTTAATTATTCACCTATGTTACCTCATTTTTCTTCACTTTCAAGCATCTACAAACCTTGTCCATCCTCCTACAACTATTCCAGACCCTGTGCAACCTTTTACAACTCCTATGAAATCATCAAGAGTCATCATCCATCCATGACCTAGCTTGGAATATCAATAATAGTGACATAACGTGATAATATCATGATCCAAGTTGACATCTAGGTTGACATTAAGGCCAACACATAAGGCCAACAATATCAACCCTTTGGACTTGATTTCAACCTCATGTAGAAACACTAAGTCTTTCTTC
The DNA here is from genome assembly GCA_034641835.2 of Pinus albicaulis. NCBI lineage: Eukaryota > Viridiplantae > Streptophyta > Pinopsida > Pinales > Pinaceae > Pinus > Pinus albicaulis. The sequence continues at coordinate 1,858,363,517 of CM076575.1, read as the reverse complement.
TCCCCCCCTTTGAAATCAAGAGCAAAGGTCCAAGAAACCATAGAATGAGTGTGTAGAAAAACCACTCTTTGAGGCTCCCCTTGAAAATGTGGAGGGACTGCAAATATAGGTATGATGTAGATACCAACTATTAGAAAGGAGGAAAAAATTATCACTGTTACATAATAAAAATATATATGTGAATACTAATATATCCACACTAAGATACATTAGGAATGCATATCAACTATAACGCACTCAACAACACGATACAAGGCTAGAAGATTGCACACATATGTGCTTTACATGAAAGATTAAATCAATGACTCTCGTATCAAGGAGATTCATTAAGAGTATATCATCATATAACTACCTCCCCCTGAAATCATACTTACCCTCTCTTGCTAAAGAGAATTAGGAGATGGAATAAGTAGAAAGGATGCCCAACCATTATCGTAGATATTCAAAATAATCAGGAGGAAGAGGTTTAGTAAATAGATCAACAATTCATTCTTTGAAAGGAATATATTCCAACTTCACTTTCTGCTCCAACACTTGCTCCCTAAGGAAGTGGTACTTTATTGGAATGTGCTTAGTCTTTGAATGCATAACTGTGGATTTTTAGAAATACTATTGAAACTCGTTTTGTCACAAATAATAGGCACATGTTGTGAACAATTGAATTGAATATCATGTAGCGTTTGGATCATCCAAAGTAATTTTCTACAACAAACTGCAACTACAACATATTCTGCTTTAGTAGTTGATAAGGCTTTAGAGCTTTGTTTTTTCCTGAACCAAGAGAGAAAGCATTGTCCTAAGAAGATGGATCCCCCATTGGTAATTTTGTGATCGTCAATGCTTCCGACCCAAACTACATCAATATATGCTTGAAGTCTAAAATTTGTGTTCTTGAGATACCATAGTCCAAAACCTTGAGTTCCCTGCAAATACTTAAATATCCTTTTAACAAATTTGAGATGTGTATCTTTAGGATTTTCTTGGAATCGTCTAACTATGCCAACTGCATGCATAATATATGGTCTAGTACATGTAAGATATAGTAAACTTCCATATAATGATATTCATATTGATTAACTACTGGAGATTCATCATCTTGGTTGAGAGTACATCTTGTTACCATAGGTGTGAAAATAGGTTTAAATATTCTAATCCATACTTCTTCATGGTATTCTTGAGATATTTAGTTTGAGAAAGAAAAGCACCATCCTTATTTTGATGTACTTGTAAACCAAGAAAAAATGTTATCTCACCAAGTATGGATATTTAAAATTCTTGTTGCATGGTTGATACAAACCCTTGATTCACTGAGTGAACATTGCTAACAAATATGATATCATCGACATAAACCACTACCACCAAAAGTTTATCTTTTTCTTCTTTAATATATAATTTGTTATATGTTGAACCTTTCTTGAATCCCTGTTGCTGAAGATATTTTTCAAGACAATAATACCATGCTTGGGGAGCTTGTTTTAACCCATATAAAGCCTTTTTGAGTTTGCAAACAAGATTATTGTCATTACCCAGTACAAAACCTTCAAGTTGTTCAATGTAGACCTCTTCTTTTAGATCCCCATTTAAAAAGGCAAATTTAACATCCATTTGATATACTTTAAACATGTGAAAGATGGAAAATGCTAGAACATTCTAATGGATTCAAGGCGAGCCATAGGTGAAAATGTTTATTTGATATCTATTCTTTTATGTTGAGCATATCCTTTGCAGACAAGTCATTCTTTATTCCTAACTAGTTCTCCATTTTCATTCATTTTATTATTAAATACTCATTTGGTACCAATTACATTTTTATTTTGTGGCCTTGGAACCAAATCCCATGTATGATTATTTTCTATTTGATTAAGTTCTTCATTCATGTATTTAATCCAACTTTCATCTTTGCTTGCTTGATGCACATTTTGAGGTTCAATTATAGACAACAAAGCTAAGTGAATAGAGGATCCAGTAAATGTTCTTCTAGTTTATACTCCAACCTCTTTGTTACCCAGTATTAGGGTTTCAAGATGTTTTTTCTGCACATACCTAGATGGGGTATTTTCTAGCTCACTCTTCTTATTTTTATTCCTCTCCTTCTTCTTCACCTACAATTTATTTGATCTTAGTGTTGGGTTGTTCATCATCAGATTGTATTTTCCTTTGTGGGCACATAGATCCTTCATCTACTATCACATCTATACATTCAACAATTTTATGAAGCCTCTTATTGTAACATTTGTACCCTTTACTTATGGAGGAATATCCAAGAAGAATTTCTTCATCAAATTTCGGTTCAAATTTTCTTAGTTTATTGTCATTTCTTTTGATAAAACATTTGCCTCCAAATATTTTAAAGTACTAACAATTGTGGGTTTTCCATACCATAGTTCATGTGGTGGGTTGTCATTGTTAACTCTTACATGGGATTTTTTGAGGATATCGACCACTATTTGTACTAATTCTCCCAAAAATGTATGAGACACTTCGGTTCCATCAAGAATTGCACGTTCCATTTGCATAATTGTTATGTTCGTTCTTTCTGCAACTCTATTTTGTTGAGGAGTTTTGTCTATATAAAATTTTCTTTTGATACCATGTTGATCACATAAATAATATAATTCATATGATATGAATTCACCCCCTCTATCAAATATGAGACATTTTATTTTTAAGACCATTTAATTTTCAACCATAGCCTTGAATATTTTAAAATTTTCAAAAGCCTCATCAATTAATAGCATAAAATAATTCTCACCTAGAGGACACTTATTCTTCATAGGTCCACATAAATATATGTGAATTGGTTCAATAGGTTTTTATGAAGAGAATTATTTTTCCTTGAATTGAACCCTTGTCTTCTTACCAAATTGGCAGGATTTGCAGATGTTATTTTCTAGCGGTATGATATCTGGCATGTCACAGATAACTCCCTTATTGATTAGTTTATATAGTTGATTGAAATTTAGATGTCCCAGCCTCTTGTTCCATAGCCAGATTTCTTCAGTCTTTCTCAAGTAGCAGTGTTCATTGACACCTTCTAACATGTATACATTATCTGGAGTTCTAGTTAATTTGATTATCGTCTTTCCTATGTCCAAGTCTTTGACTAAACAATTTAGACCTGAAAATGACTTCATGCTCCTAGTTTCATCTTTGAATGACACTCAAAAATTTGTGTTTTAAACCATCTACAAAAAATACATTCTTAGCTTTGGTTTTATATTTTAATATCACATGGGCCTTTTTCTCTAACAATAGTAGGATAATTACCAATTTAAGGAAACATTATTTTATTTCTTAACCTCATTGAAAGAGAAAAAATTATTTATGTCACTTGTCATGTGTTTCAAGCAACCACTATTAATATAACACATATTCTCTTGATACATTGCATATAGAGCTAAACCACATCTTTCTGAAGGAGGGGTCTTTCTTTTCTAGATTTTGGGAGGCTCTGTCTTTTGTTCATGTTGATAAGAAGGAATCATCTTGCTTCTGCATTCACTCTCTTTATGCCCAAAATTATTTCATATAGTGCATTCACTTTGATTCATAAGAGGAGAGAAAAATTTTTTGGAAAAATTCCTTGACTTGTTTAAATTATTCTTGGCTCTTGCTTCTCTAGTATTAATAGTTTCATAATATACACGGTGAATTTCTTTGTGCCCAAATTTATGACAAGCACAACAGTAACCATGGAAATAAGAGTACCTAGGAGTAAAGAAAATTCTTGAATAAATTGACTCTTGATTATGGAAAGAGTACCTTTCAAGTCTTGGTTGCCTCCATTGATTTAGATCTACATGGTTTGATCCTTCCTACTTTTGTTGAGATTTTTTTCCTTGATCATTGCCACCTTTTACAACGTTGTCATAACTCTTTGTACCTGCACCAATAGATATCATAGATTCTGGTGTGATCTGTATTGTATCCAAGGACTATCTTGATTAATGGGGAATGTTGAACCTTAATAATTTCTTCTAATGTTTCAGATCCTTTTGTAAATTTGAGATTTAGATTCAAATGAGCTTTTATTTTCTCAAGTTCTTTCCTTAGCCACACAATTTCATATTCTAATTTCTTAAATTGTTTTTATTTTATTTTCTTGAGGTTGTTTCCGTAGTACTTCCTCTACTCTTTTAACCTCCCCTAGACAAACATTTAATATAGTCATTTCTTCAAATAAGATATTCTCTTTATACATATTGATTTCCTTTTCTTGATTCTTGTTTATATTCCTGAGTCTATCAATCTATTTTAACGCATCCATTAAATCATCACAATTATCCGATTCACCAATGCAAATTGATATTCGAAGGTAATTTTTATGCAGAATTTACAATTGTGGACAAAAATAATTTTGCTAGACCTAGTGGGCTAGTCTAGAACAATAGAAGACAAAGAATATAGAGTTTTTCCTTAGAGAAATTGAAGAATGGGAAAGAACCATACCTAGAATCTGTTGCAAGCTTCATTTTCCTCCTTGCTTGTAAGCTCCAATTGTATGTTGAAATTGGCAGCAAGAAGGGCTTCTAATTTAATTTTCCCTTAATTAAATTAGAAGGAAATTGTAATTCCACATCACATGACAACTTATACGAGTTAACTAAGTTGGGAAGACTTAGTTAGCTCAGTCAATTCGAATTGGGGGTCAAACTGGAGGCATGTAGAATTCACTCTAAGTTTTAGGGGGTCCAGTTGTTGTTTATTTTGAGTTCTAATAGTTTAACTTAATTATTTGAGTTAAAATCAGTTTAACTAGTTCTAACTGATGGAGGAACTAGTGAGAGGTCTAGTGAATTAAATCTGATTTAATTCACATGCATTGATCAATCAGATAACTAATAATTCACGATTAATAGTTGTTTCATGTCAGTTCTAAGAGTGACCTAGTTGAGATTGGAGTTAAAGGGAAGTAGAATATCAGTTGTGTAATTAGAAAATTGTACAGGTCATGCATGAGGTCATCAAGATTCGTTGTATGTATTGCACAATCAATTGATGGGAATTTCTAATTAATAGGGGCTCAATTCCCTTAGGAATGCATGAGCAAGGCTAGTCAAATAGGGGAAAGGAATTGGTTAAGTATTGGATCAAACCTGCTCAGATAAGAGTGAGACAATTAAAGATAGTGTAGAGAGATCTCAAGCCTGAGTGAAGCATTGTATTTTTTTTTCATATTCTTGACTTAATGCAATATAAAAATAGCAGGGTTTTTAGTTGAGGATTTCCCCATATACATATTCGTGTTGTGCGATTGAAATTATTTCTCTTTCTTGTTCATGTGATTGTGTGATTGTTAGTATGAATCCTTTGTCGAAGTGTACAAAAAAGGACCACTTTAGCTACGCATAACTAATAGCCCTAACAACAGAAATGACTGCCAATATCTTCAGATCTGCGGTTAGTTTGACAAGAAAATAGCTGCAAAACACCAGATCTATGTATGGAAAGACATTAAACAGTAAAAACAAGGGTTTGCTCCATATACCAATAGACAAGACAGGAACAATTTTTTAAAGAATTTTTATATTAATCGGGCACCTGGGAGGAAAACAAGAAGGTGTATCCAATTCTCCTCAGTGGGATGGGTTCTTGGAAGTCCTCAGCACTTCAGATCTAAGCTTTCTCTCTCCTGTTGGTGTAGAAAACCCAATGCAAAGAATAGAGCTCAATGGGAGCAAATGATGAAAAATGGGACCAAGTGTATAGATCCAGAGTGATCTAGTAGGCAACAAAAGGTGAGGAATGATGGGGAAAACCCTCCTATTTATAACAAAATATTGGGTCATTCTAGATCTTGGTGCATGATTAAAATAATGTTAACCAAATCTAGATCCACCTTTTATGGCATACTTTATTATATTTGTTGGAGGGAAAGGGTTTTTGACTTGGGTCAAATCCCTTGATTAGTCAAAAATAAATAAATAAATGATTTATTTATCTTTTTAAGGAAGTGGTTGGAAGATAATCAAATAAATAATGATTTATTTAATTATTTGTGGTTGATTTGGTCATATTTAACAAGGAATATTATCTAAATAAGATTTAAATAATTATTCCTATAAATTAATAAGATAAATAAAGGTTTATCTAATTAATTTCTTTGTTTTGGGTTAAACATGACTGGGAATAATAATTAAATTATGGTTTGATTAATTATTCCATGAGGAAAATCAAACAAATATAGGTTTGTTTAATATTTCCTTTTGGGGTTTCCTGTTTGGACCATAAACAACCTAATAAATGTGGTTTATCAAGTTATTTAGCATAGTGAAAGCAATTTTACTTAGGGTAAAATTGGTCTTACATGGTGTACTTGAGTCTATCTAATGATAATAGGTTAGATGACCAAAAAATGGTGTAACAGATTGCCCCCCAGCGTGCGAGTGTCAGGAGAAAATCGTATGACCGAAGTACGTTGTAAGAACTCAATCACTAGACAACAAAAGGGGAGTCAGAGAGAGAAATACAAGGTAGATAGTGTGCTTAAGGACTAGACCCTGAGGAGACGAGACTCGCAGGTGCAACAAGTCTATGTTTATGAGAGGGTACCTGTGCTGAAGGCGGCGGGGGAGGCATACCTATGCCCGCCGAGACAAAGTACAAAAGAATAGTGTGTCCAGTAAACAAGGGACCAAACCATAGAGTACAGCCGGCAAAATCATGAGCCAGATAAAAATACAATGAGGAATCCCACATACATGCTGTGCCTGGGATAACAGCCAGGACTGGTACAATAATATCTGAGTACATGAGATAAATACAACCCAAATGCCCCCTGGAAACGGGGAAGGGCTCACAAAATCTGACTGATACATGCAAATCAAAGAGGCGCTACAAGTGGCTAGGGCCAACATCATCAAATATCTGGAGCTGCATCGAAGGCTGCAAGGAAGAGGTCATCTGGGCATGTGGGGGGATACCTACAGGGCCACCCTCTCATGAGGGTTGAGACATCTCACACATACCCGAGGATCATCAAGAACTGATGCTGTATCACTGGACCATCAAGTATACGGATCTTGGTCATGCTAAAAAGAGCTGGAGTGGAGAAACAATCAAGTCAAAGGGGACTGAGAGATCCCTTTGCATGATCTGAGGTACCGAACAAGAGTGGAAGCTGGAACCAAGGTACACCGCCCTCTAGACCTAGCTTCTGGAATAAATGAGCTGATGTCGACAGAAGGAGGTCTGCCATAGGTGAGGCAATGAGAGATCCTCAACTAAGGCACGAGAGAACATAGTGGAGCGACGGACAGACTGACACTAATGATGATAGTGAAATGGAAAGGACTGAGTAGCGAATGGACGACTTCCCTTGTTAGAGCATAAAGGGCAGGAATGACATGGCAGCGACTGACACAGTATCATAAGGGATAGCGGACAGTGGGACTGAAGGTAATAATGTGCGACACAAGAGAGAGACCAAGCAATGAAGGATGGAGGGCTATAGCGGGGAGAAAAGGGACTCGGGATAGACTCCATGAATGCGATGATGACTCAACTTGGATGCTCTAAACAAGGGCGACTCGGTGGTGCTGCCACACATTAAAGGCCCAATGGGGGACCGTGGAAACATGAGTACAAGATGGGAACTCATGACGAAAATCGACACGAACATGGACAAGTATGGAGACTAAGTGGTGCCCCAAGTACAAGTGTCGTAAGTGAGGAAATTCGATTTAAAGTGGAGGTGAAGTGGCCCTTCTTGGACAAAATAGGTCCTGGCGAAGGATGAAAAAATAGATGCTGGCTATCTAACAGAAAATAAAACACGCATCTCAGAAGGGAAATGCTAAGGGTAATATTTCTTAAGATAGAGTGCATTGCGAGGATTATGAAGAGGATTTCCTTTGAAGTCCTCTAAAAAGTATGCCCCCTTACCAAGACCCTTACTGATGACGTAAGGGCCTAGCCATAATGAGTCGAACTTCCCGTGACCAAGGACGTCATGGGCCTGGTCATATACTAGAACAAGGTCGCCTTCGTGAAAAGGACGAGGCTTGACTTTTCGGTCATATTGAGCTTTGGTGCGTTTCTTGGCCGCTTCTATGGTTTGCAATGCAACACGGCGGTCTTCAGAGGCACGCTCAAGCAGGATAAGTCATTGTTCTAGAGGTTGGGTGTCAGGGAGAAGTTCAACAGCCAGATGAAGGGAAGGGATTTCACACTCGATTGGTAAGACAGCCTCCTCTCCAAAAACGAGGTGAGGAGGGTTATCGTTGCGGGGCATGGGTGCCCCCGAGCATGGTGTGGTCATGCCAAAATGTATTTAGAAAAAGGGGAATCTAAACACATTTTAATGATGTGGTGTGCCATTTGTTCTTGTTATGGTTATGCATTTTGAGAAATGAAATGGAGGATTACCAATCTCTTTTGGTACTGCATATAGGGATCAAATGGACTTTAAGTTTCCGAGTTGGCATACCTGGTGTCACTATCCCAAAAAGAGGATTTGCAGATAATGAACTGATGCTCTCGTAGAAAAGCTATAGGTTGGTCAAAAATAATGTCTAAGAGACTGGGTTGCTGATGTAAGATGAGGGAACGATAAGGGGTATCATCCCTAGAGTGATCTGAAGTGATATGGGACTCTAGAGGTTCTTCTAAATGTGGAAGAATACTGGGACTAAAGTCAACACAACCAGATACACTAGGAGAGTGGTGGAGAATTGCTTCTCTTGGTCTCTCAAATGTGGGTGCCCCCTTACCCAAACATTGGGTTTCGATATAATGGCCACAAGGTGGATGTGGTGTGAACGCATGGGTTCGATGTAAGGGGGAATAGATAAAGTCAGGGGTGGGGATTTCTTCCATAATGTCATCATTGTGATAGAAGATGGGGTGACTGGTGGAAGAAAGACCACCTGACGTGGTGAAGCGACCTGAATCATCATCATGAGAAGAGAGGTTCACATGCGCATCGTCACAAGGGGTGACCAAAGAGTAAGTAGACAAAGGATCTACCGATGTTGAGCCCAAGATGATCGCTGAAGGAAGGTCAAGCGAAACAACATGGGAGGATTCAGATGGAATGTTCCCCGAGGGTCTCATGGATGATGATAGGTAGAAAATGCTGGACGAAGGCTCCGTCATCTCGACATCAGGAGGGGGAATGTCAATGGGAGCAGTCATATCTAATAGTTCTGCTGAAGCAGAATGCGCAAATAGGGGGGAGGTGTACTCATTGCGCTTGGCCTCGAATTAGTGGACCGCGGCGATAGAGGTGCGGAAGTCCTCGAGGCGGGGACAAAGATGGGTGTAATGGCCATGGAGATCACAGAAAACACGGGGGTGGTTGGTGTGAATAGTCTTGGGGTTCTTGGCCGCGGTCGTGGAAGGAACAGAGGCTTCTGGGACCGCGGACTCAGGGAACGTGAAATTAACCATGGGCTTGAGATGAAGCAATTCGGGACAGGTATGGGAGGCGTGACCGACAACATCACACAAAGCACACTGGATGGTATGCTTTGGAGGCTGAGGAGGAGCAGGGTTTGTCAGGGCAGCCTTGTCCTTTGATGCCCCCTTGCGAGCTTTGCCCTTCTTACCCGAAGCGGTCGCAACAGGAGGTGGTTCCTGTTGAGGTGACAGAGGCACTGATGCAGCGAGAGAAGTCATGGGGATCGGTTGAACCGGGGTCAAAGAAATATAAGTTTTGGGCTGACCAAGCAAGGTGGGGGCTGGAGGATCAAGGTACCAAACAGGAATCTCAAGGGTCAAGTTAGGAAGAGAGAGGGTGGCCATGAATGGTACCGTGTACACTCCTGGTGGGGGAGCTAAGAACGGTATCTGACCAGAGGGGTAATGGCCAGGTGGGATGGCTCCTAAATGGATAAGGCCGGGAGGAACCATGCTAGGGGGAAAAAGGGGCTCATGACTACCAACTGCAGGTGAAAGGCTAGGAGCAGGTTGCGGAGGGCAAGGTTGCTGACTAGCTGAAGCAGGTTGCTGGAGAGCAGCCCGAGACGATTGCATCATGCAAACATTCGATGAGCTGGGGTCAGAGATAAGAGGAGGGGGGAGACTAGGAAAAGTTCCAAGCAGGGAGGAATCCTTGTAAACGCCGGGGGAGACACTGGTCAAGGAATCGACGGTTTGCTTGTTGGCTACAGAAGAGATGGTCGTCTCAGGTGAGGTCTGAGATTTTGGCTCATGGTATGTCAACTGGTCGATTGTGACTATCTTTCCGTTATGGGGGAAAGACATCTTGCGGAAAACTGCGGATGGGACAGTAGACATAGCATAGGTGTAGCTTCGCCCAAATAGAATGTTGTAGTCTAGCGGGGCGTCTATGACTTTGACGTCAACGCAAATAGTCTTACCGACGAGGGTGATAGGGCAATTACGAAACAGGCCAATGGGCTGGGAGGCATGACCGTCCCACGCTCGAAGGGTGATCATGGAAGGGGCCAGCTCAGGGGATCCGAGTTTCTTCCAAACCGAAGCGGACATCACGCAGGTGGATGCCCCCTCATCAATTATACACCGGGAAATGTTGGCGTTCCGGATTTTGACTGGGATTTGGAAGGCGACGAAAGGAGGAAGAGGAGGATGGTCTGATTGAGTGGCATCTAAAACAATCATTTGGTCATCAGCAGGATCTACAGCGCCCACGGCATATAGTAGAGCCTTCTTTTGGGAAGGGCACGACTGGAGGAGTTCCAGTGTGGAAATGGCAGCAGGAGATTGCACCAAATCATCAACTATGCTAAGGCACGACTGAGTGCCTGACTGTATAAAGATTTCTTGTAATGGCCCTTTAGGAATTCATGAGCCTCAACTTTGGGTTGAGGGATGCAGGACCATTGGTTGCTCTAAAGAGGCTCGTAAACCGGGAAGAAGGGACTAGTGCGAGATCGAGCGGGAGGCTTGGGGACCGGCGAGACCGAGTTTGGAAAGTTAAGGCTGGGCCGCTAGAGGTGGATCGCAGTTCATCATGAGGATCTCAATTGGAGGAACCGAAGGGGTTGGTGAGGGGCCACCTATCCGTCAGGTGGTTGGGTAGCCATGAATCCCTGTTGTGCATCCACCTGATCTTGAGGGGGCGGTGACTGCTGTTGCAGGGGTTGAGAAGGAAAGGGAGGCGAAAGCACATATGCTGGAGGAGCTGGCGCACCAGGCTGCAGATAAGGGTAATGGTTAGGTTGGGCAACATTGAGGTAAGAAGGAGGTTGGGCAAAAGGATGAGGCATGTCGTATCCTGGATGCATGCTACCGGGAGGGGGAGAAGTGCAGGAAGTGGTGCCCCCTCCCCCAGGAAAACCATAGCTCATGAGAGGTTGAGAGGATGGATGAGAGATAGATCCAACGATACTGTCGGCGGCATGAGGTGCCCCCGATGTATGGGCATCACCGGGTTTGGGGAGATCAAGTAGGACAATAGGATCATAACCTGTCTGAGCGTAAATCAGGTCATACTTTAACGCCATTTGGAGGGCATCTTCTTCGGTTTGAGGAAAATGCGATGCGACATCTTTCCCGATAGGGGACAAGAGAGATCTAAGGAACCAGTCCATGTAGACGCGGTCTTCGAAGGGAGGAGATTGGCATAGGCTCCGTCTTCTTCGCCATTCCTGGACGTGGGTAGAAAGGCGGGTCGAAGAGGTTTGCTTGAAGGAAGTCAAGAGTTCGATACCAGTGTCATAACGAAGGGGAAGCTGGAAGTAAGATAAAAAAGCCCGGGCAAGAGTTGCAAAGGTGGTATGGGAGGAAGTGGGATGATCAACATACCACTTAGAAGCTTCGCCTGTAAGCGTGCGTTGGAACAATCTAAGACGAACAGAGTCATCGGTAATGGAGGTAGATGAACACCACATGTGGAAAGATCGAACATGATTGGAAGGATCTTCTCCAGCATGGCCTTCAAACTTTGGGATGTCGGAAGGGAGCTTTGTCGGCGCAACGGGCCATTAGCGTCTGTGGATGTGCTGGGTCGTTTATCAGCGATTCGATCGGGAGGTAGGAGCAACGAGAAGGAAGCAGAAGGCAGCAGGGTAGTTCTGTATTGGTTTCCGTAGTAGTAGTCCAGAAGCATTAGGGCGAGTTCCATCAGTCATTGAAGCCTGGACTGGTTTATAGTGGATGTGACGGGGAGAAACCCCGAGAAGGAAAGAGGGAGAACAGAATCGAGAAGAAAGTCGGAGTGCGGACTCGAGAGGAGATTTGGCACTGCAACGTCGAGACGGAGTAGGTCGTCGGCCAGACGTGAGGTGAAGGCGAAGTCGGAAGGCGCCTTGGAAACAATGATGACGAGGAAGAAGGAAACCGCGGGCGAGAAAGGGGCAGTAGTGAGGGTCAGGGCGAGAAAAAGAGCAGCCAGTGACAATTTATTTTAGAGTCTTTTCCAGGTGGTGTTAACCAGGCGCTTCTTCACTTAGGGTCAGTGTGTGGCGTGCGTTAATTTTAATTTTTAAAACCCTTTGCGTTTTGAGAGCAAGAAAAAAGTGTGCTGCGTAACTGAAAATAAACCTACAGAGAACAGTATATAATGCTGAAATAACAAAAAATTAACAGTTACTTGTGCATCTATCTAACCCAAGAAGGCGGGTCTCTCAAAACTAAGCGAAAAAAGGGGAAAAATCTAGGTAAAACACATGGAAAAGAGGCCAATAGATCTAAGGTCAAAAGGGACAGGGATCTAAAGGATAAAGCTATTGAAAAGAGGTGCAGATCACAGCCAAGAGACAGAGGCAAGGTGGCTGGAAAAAGGGAGGAAATCAGCAAAAAGCGGAAAGGACAGGGAGGAGCTCCTAAAGAGAGGTCCAGAAAAAACAACAAGAGGTGATTTGAAAGGAAAAGAGGCTGATTTAAAGGGACCTAAAAAGGAGGTATCAGATCTGGAAAAGAAATGGCTGAAAACTCTGAAAATTTAGACACTTACAGCAGCTAAAACTCTTCCACAAAAAGTGGAGGGTACTGAGGCCCTAGGGGGCTAGATTCCCACTTAGTTGAGTAAAACAGAGCAAGAATAGGTCTAAACGGGTGGAGACGGAGGTCAGACAACCCTGACAGAGGTTCAGACAAAACCTAGAAAAATTTCAGAAAAATTCCAGAAAAAAAAGTCAGATGAGTTTTGACTGTTTTCGCCTCGGAGTAGCGATTTTTGAAACATTTTCTGATTTACAAATTCCCTTGAATAATGGGCTCAGGAGTAAGCTGAAGTCAAAGTCGCGATTTACGAGTAGAAAGGGTGCGACACAGACCTCAGTGTCCTGGTGGCAGATTTCCGAAAAAGTTTCCGTCTCAGTTGCGCCTGATGTCTGTCACCTGTGCAATAGGGCCAGAAACACACGGAAGTTAGAAATTTTGATGTTTTAGGGTTTTATGTGAGAAAAACAACATAAAAAGAGGAAAAATAAACAGCTGAAAAGAAACCCTAGGGTCTGAAGTAGCTGGATATGCAGGAATATGAAAAACGACAGCGGTCGTAATTTAAAACCCGTGTGGAGTCGCCATTTGTTAGTATGAATCCTTTGTCGAAGTGCACGAAAAAGGACCACTTTAGCTACGCATAACTAATAGCCCTAACAACAGAAATGACTGCCAATATCTTTAGATCTGCGGTTAGTTTGACAAGAAAATAGCTGCAAAACACCAGATCTATGTATGGAAAGACATTAAACAGTAAAAACAAGGGTTTGCTCCATATACCAATAGACAAGACAAGAACAATTTTTGAAAGAATTTTTATATTAATCGGGCACCTGGGAGGAAAACAAGGTGGTGTATCCAATTCTCCTCAGTGGGATGGGTTCTTGGAAGTCCTCAGCACTTCAAATCTAAGCTTTCTCTCTCATGTTGGTGTAGAAAACCCAATGCAAAGAATAGAGCTCAATGGGAGCAAATGATGAAAAATGGGACCAAGTGTATAGATCCAGAGTGATCTAGTAGGAAACAAAAGGTGAGGAATGATGGGGAAAACCCTCCTATTTATAACAAAATATTGGGTCATTCTAGATCTTGGTGCATGATTAAAATAATGTTAACCAAATCTAGATCCACCTTTTATGGAATACTTTATTATATTTGTTGGGGGGAAAGGGTCTTTGACTTGGGTCAAATCCCTTGATTAGTCAAAAATAAATAAATAAATGATTTATTTATCTTTTTAAGGAAGTGGTTGGAAGATAATCAAATAAATAATGATTTATTTAATTATTTGTGGGTGATTTTGTCATATTTAACAAGGAATATTATCTAAATAAGATTTAAATAATTATTCCTAGAAAATAATAAGATAAATAAAGGTTTATCTAATTAATTTCTTTGTTTTTGGGTTAAACATGACTCGGAATAATAATTAAATTATGGTTTAATTAATTATTCCATGAGGAAAATCAAACAAATATAGGTTTGTTTAATATTTCCTTTTGGGGTTTCCTGTTTGGACCATAAACAACCTAATAAATGTGGTTTATCAAGTTATTTAGCATAGTGAAAGAAATTTTACTTAGGGTAAAATTGGTCTTACATGGCCGACTTGAGTCTATCTAGTGATAATAGGTTAGATGACCAAAAAATGGTGTAACATCGATCGTAATTAGTTTCTACAATATGTAGAACAGATTCAAGTATTTTGTTTTAGAAGATTACAAGATCAACTGAATCTATGTGGATTTTCTACATGGTATCAGAGCAGGAATCAGTATAGAAGAGAATAATATGATTTTGTTTTGAACAGGTGAATAGAATTTGCATATTTATTCTTCAAGACCAACAACAGATCACAATGTATTTCTATGGATTGAGAATCGAATATTCCCTTAAGGGTAATTCGAATTAAATAGCTTGGAAGGATAGGATGGAGGTAGTGTTGGAGGAGAGTGGACTAAAGGAATTCATAAGCAGTGATATTCCCAGGCCCACAACAACAAATGTTCAAAATTTTGATGCATGGAAGAAGAATGTAGCAAAGGCGAGAAGGATTCTGTTATAATGAGTTCAAGATCATATTGTCTCAAACCTCCATGGAAAGGAAACTCCATATGTTATGTGGAAGGCCTTAATAGATCTATTTTAGAAGAGCAATGACCATAGGTAGTTGGCGCTGAAGGACAAGCTCATAAAGATCAAGATGGAGAAGGGAGACACGATACCAAAATACTTGATGAAGTTCTCTCAATGTGGAGATGAACTTGGAAGTGTTGGTGTGATAGTTTCCTAGGATGATTTGGTGATCCTACAACTTCTAGGCCTTCCCAAGAGCTGGCACATCTACCATGATTTGGTGAATGGGAGGGATAAGTTACCAGAGTGGGAGCGATTGTGGTCTGACTTGGTACAAGAAGATATTCAACGGAACACTAGAGATGGATCCTCATCAAGTACTAATGATGAGAAGAAATGTGCCTTGGATGGAAAGGTGAAGAAAGGGAAAGGGAAGATGTCCCATTCCAAATATGATTTTGGTTAGGAAGGAAAGAAGCAAGACTTGTCAAAGGTAAAATATTTTCATTGTCATGAGCTTGGACACTATGATACAAAGTGTCCACATAAGAAGAATGACAAGAAGCCCTCAGGAGGAATGGCAGGTGAAGCACTTACTTCACAGTTCGAGTTGTATTTCATTGTCATTGCATGAATGGTGTCATTGGTGATGGGTTCAATGTGGTACTTAGATAGTGGAGCTTCATTCCATACGAACAAAAACAAATAATTCTTCAGTATCTTGGAGGAGAAGGATCTCTAGATGCACATCGAGATGGGAGATGACGGGAGGTATAGCACTACCGACATAGGTACAATTACCTTTGAGAGGGATTATAGTAATCCTCTCACATTAAAATATGTCGTGTATGTTCTTGGTTTAAAGAAGAAATTGGTTTTTGTTGCTATGTTATAAGACTATGGCTATGATGTGATATTGAGTGAAGGAAAGGCATTATTTTGTCACAAAGCCATGGGGAAGGTGAAGAAGATTGGGGTTCGAGTAAAGAACCTATACAAATTAGATGTATAAAATTGTGTTTCTTTGAGAACGAAAGCAGAGAAGGTGGAGAGTTGAGACATCGGTGAGTTATGGAACATAATATTGGGCCATCTAGACCATGGCGCTCTGAATATCATGCAAAATATTTCTACTGGACTTTCTAACGGTGCACCTGAGCAACGAGATACATGCAAAGGGTGTACGTTGGGGAAGTACACCAAAACCACCTTTCACGATAAGAAAAGACGAGCAAAGGTGATCCTCGAGAGATTTCACTCAAATGTGTGTGTACTATTCTCGACAGTCTCCATAAAAGAACAAAGGTATTATTTGATTTTTGTAGATGATTTTTCAGGAAAGTGTTGGATTTTCTTCATGCAGAAGAAATATCAAACGTTCTCAAAATTTTGTGAGTTCAAAGCACTTGTCGAGAAAGATACAGGGAAGAAGGTGAAGGTTCTCAGAAGCAACAATGGTGGAGAATATGTCTCAAACGTATTCAATAACTTATGTACTTCATAAGGAATTCGACATGAATTGATAGCACCTCATAACCCACAACAGAATGGGGTTGTAGAAAGGAAGAACAAAACTATTATGGGAGCAACACGATCGATTTTGCATGATCAAGGCCTATCGTTGCATCTATGGGCTGAAGCATGCAACACATCAGTATTTGTGCAGAACATAAGTCCTCATCAGATATTTGGGATGAGTACACCAGAGGAAGATTTTTAAGGTAAGAGACAAGATGTGTCGCATTTTAAAATTTTTGGTTCATTAGTTTATTTCCATGTAACCAAATATGCCAGGAAGAATCTAGAGCCAACAACTGAGTTGGGAATATTTTTGAGGTACATCGATACAAATCACAACTATCGAGTGTACTTGCCAGCAAACAGGGTGACAATGGTCATAAGAGATGTGAAATTCAATGAACAGAAGGCCATGTGAATTTCCCTTGAGAGGGAACTTCAATTGCATGCATTTGAGGATCTCTTGGATCCAAAAGAAGAACCTCTAGATGTGGAGCAACCATAAGCAGAGGAACAGAGAGTGGAAGCACCCACTCATGCAGAGACATCTTGATATGGAAGGAAGTGCACCAGAGAGGCTGAAAGGTTGGTGCTTGTTGCTAGAGAGAATGTGGGAGCACCCACATCACAACGCAAACAGAGAAGGTCCCCAGAGAGGTACATTTCTACATGGATCTTATGAGCGAGAGTGTAGAGATAGAGCCATCCTCTTTTGAGGAAGTAGTACAAAAACCAGTTTGGGTTGATTCCATGGTTGAGGAGTATGAATCCATTATCAGAAACAATGCATGGAAAGTTGTCCCAAGACAGAAGGGGAAGTCAGTTGTAAAATCTAGGTGGATCTACAAGGTGAAGCAAACATCAAATGGGAGTGTGTATAAAAGCAAGGCCATATTTGTGGCCAGAGGGTTCTCTTAGGTGGAGGGGATTGATTATGATGAGAACTTTGCACCAGTTTCAAGGTACTCATCTATCAGATCCATCCTTGCACTTTCATCGTAGATGGGATGGAAGATACATTAGATGGATGTAAATAAAACCTTCCTCAATGGGGTGATTGAGGAAGATGTGTACTTTGATCAGTCAAAAGGTTTTGAGACCTTTGATAGAGAGTCACATGTGTGCAGACTCAAGAGAGAATTGCATGGGCTGAAGCAAGCACCCCTTACTTGGTACACTAGGCTTGAAAACTACTTCACCTAGTTGGGCTTCACCAAGAGTGAAGAAGATGCAAAACTTTACCATATTGTGGTAGAAGGTAAAATTTTGATCATTATACTGTATTTCGGTGATTTGACACTGACAGGTGATGAGAAAACTCATCAATTCTTGCAAATAGGATCTTGCAAGAGAATTTGAGATGAAGGACATGGGGATCTTGCACTATTTCCTGGGATTGGAAATTTGGAAAAGAGACGGGGAGTTATTTTTATCTAAGGGTAAGTATGCTAACAATTTTCTAAGGAAGTTCCACATGGAGGGTAGCAAACCCATGGAGACTCCTCTAGTAGGAAACTAGAGGAAGGAGGATGCTACTTCAGGCGAAGTAATAGATGATACCATCTACAAGAAGCTTGTGGGTTCACTCATGTATTTGGTGAACACATGAATAAACATATGCTATGTGGTTAACCAACTTATTCAAGCTATGTTTAAGCCTACCAAGATCTTTTGGAAGGCGTGTAAGCATGTGTTGAGATACCTTATAGGCACTACAAAGTTTGGGCTATGGTGAGGGTAGATAGAGGGAGTGAAGCTTCAAGGCTTCACAGATGCAGATTGGGAAAGGAGTCCATCCAAAAAGAAGAGCACATTAGGGAGAATATTCACCATTGGATCAACAACAGTTTCCTAATACAACAGGAAACAGAGATCAATTACACTCAGTTTAGCAAAGGTATAGTACATGGCGACCAGTCAAGAAACATGTGAGGCTATCTGGATAAGGAAGATAATTTTTGGTTTGTTTGGTCAAAAGATGGATTTGATGGTGATTTATTATGATAACCAAAGTTGCATCAAACTCTTGGTTAATCCATTTTTTCATGATAGATCCAAGCATATTGATATTTGGTATCACCATCTCAGATATTATGTGTAGAGGAGGATTATGTCATTAGAGTACATTCCCATGGAGGAGCAAGATGCAAACATCTTGACGAAGGGAATTTCAAGAGGAAAATTTGAGTTCCACAGAGGAAAAATAAGGGTAGCATACGATCCCTTTCTTGTTGAGAGGGAGTGTTGAAATTGGAAACAAGAAGGGCTTCTATTTTATTAATTAAATTAGATGGAAATTGTAATTCCACATCACATGACAGCCTGTATGAGTTAACTAAGTTGGGAATGTTTAGTTAGCTTAGTCAATTTGAGTTGGGGGTTAACTGGAGGCATTTAGAGTTCACTCTAATTTTTAGGGGGTCTAGTTATAGTTTATTTTGAGTTGTAATAGTTTAACTTAATTATTTCAGTTAAAATCAATTTAACTAGTTCTAACTAATGGAGGAACTAGTGAGAGGTCTAGTGAATTAAATTTGATTTAATTCACATGCAGTGATCAATTAGATAACCAATAATTCACTATAAATAATGGTTGCATGTCATCTCTAAGAGTGACCCAGTTGAGATTGGAGTTAAAGGGAACTAGACTGTCATTTTTATAATTATAAAATTGTATAGGTCATGCATGAGGTCATCGAGATGCCTTGGATGTATTGCAAAATCAATTGATGGGAATTTCCTAATTAATAGGGGTGAAAATCCCTCAAGAATGTGTGAGCAAGGCTGGTCAGACAGGGGGAAGGAATTGGTTAAGTATTGGACACAAGCTACTTAGATTAGAGTGAGACAGTCAAAGATAGTGCAGAGAGATCTCAAGCCTAAGAGAAGCATTGTATTGTTTCATATTCTTGACTTAATGCAATATACAGATAGTAGGATTTTTATCTGAGGTTTTCCCCAGATACATCTGTGTGTTGTGCGATTGAAATTATTTCTCTTTCTTGTTCATGTGATTGTAAGATCGTATTTGGTTTCCGCAATTTGTAGAATAGATTCAAGTATTTTGTTTTAGCATATTACAAGATCAATTGAATCTATGTGGATTTTCTACCTTGTATCTCCAAGTGTTATAATTAGAACCTGCACACACAACTAAAACAAGCCAAGGATCTACAACAATATCTACATAGCATAATTCAATTACTATATTCAATGAATTAGCAAGGCATTGAAATACATGAATGTAAACATAACATAACACATATAGGAAAACACGTTTTGTATTAATATAAATATGAGAGAGTTTACAACCATAAATATAAGTTGATCTTGTAGAGATTTCCCCAAGTTGAATTATCCTTCCTTGTCAAAAAGAGCACCTCAATGTCACCTTATTTCATGAATATGATGACTCCTTTAGGTTCAAGGAAATAACATGAGGGAATAATCAATCTCCAAAAGCTAACCTTGATGGTATGGATGGAAATAAATTTATATGAGAGATGAGAGAGTGTAGGATTTACCATAATGGGCTTGATATCCACATATGATGGGAGGATGAGCTTAAGGGATAATAGGTAAAGTGTCCAATGTAGAATCAAGTAGGATTCGAGCTTCTTATCCATGGTAAATGGTTAAAACAACCCCTGAAATATTCTAGAAGAGGAAGCTTCAGAATTTTTTTTAATTCTCCTGAATTTATAGAATCAGCACACTTATAGAAGGGAGAAATCGACTCTCAGTGTTGGTACATTTAGGAGAAACCAACGATGAACACATGTGGCTAAAATATCAGTATGCGCTGGGGTTAAAAACATTGATTTTGAGTAGTTAATCCTAGAAACTAAGATATTTTGGAAAGGTCATTCTTAGTGCTTTGTGTAGGGATGATGAAAACATGTTCACAGATATTGGTTGATCTAGTTTGTAGGTCTATTGAAGAGATGTGAAAAAATGACCTATAATAGATTTCCCCATAAAGTGTAAATTCAGAATCAACAGCTAATGAATGAAGTGCTTTACCTTCTAACAAGTATGAATCAAGAAAAAATGGTCAAGATCATCATTTGTTACAATACATTTTCATCATGATATATTTGCTGAGGGAGGCACACCCATGATGAACACATAAGCTAACATTACATTTACAATGATAAAGAAGTCACATCCATTGATGAAAAAGTGTGGACCCATGATTGGATGACAGTATATATACTTTGCAATATTGTATTAATCCTGAAATCAAAACCTAAATGGATGGAACTAGATACAGGGTCTTATATCTCTTTCACTCGACCATCCACTGTATGAGTATAGCCATGTGAATAAATGAGTTGTGACCGAACACAATAGGCACCATAAGTTTACCAGACAATGATGTAAGCCATTAAAAGACGCGAGAGAAAATAATGATGATGTTAGTGGATCTCAAGGTACCATTGGTACAATCTGTATGATGTGAATAACTGAATTGAATTCGAACACCACACAAAATACTAGAATTGAAGGCCAATGATGTAAACATGTCACCAAGAGCGAGGAAATTTTTCAGTGATGTATGCAAGCTCCAAGGTATCAAAGGGAGTTTCTAAGTCAACTTCCTAGATAATGAGCTGATGTCAAGAGGAAGCGACCCATCACAGGAGGGTCTTGATGTATCCCCCATCAATGACACGAAATGGGTATCAATATTTGAGATAAAATGATCTTGATGTGGAACAAGATAAACAACAACAAACATGAATGTAAGCTTAAGAGTATTGTATCATATATCAATTGAAGAACTTCTCTTGAACATATAAACAACATTGTTATTGAGTTGGTGGCATTGACCCAAAACCGAACATGGAGGCTTTTGAGTGATCAACCAAAAATACAAGTATAATTCCCAACCTAACAGTCATGGAGATGGAGTGAAAGAGTGTCATGATCAAGAGCAACTCACTGCCATTAATAGGTTGAGTACCATGTTTTCCCAATTTTCCCAACCATTTCTGGTTAGTACCTCTTTATTTTTTGACAAGCTTGAGGAGGATAACATATTCTTGATATGTAAGTTCATCCTTTGGATGAATCCATCTGAGTATTTTTAACGAACCTTGAGAAGGAGTGGTTAGGTACTGTCATGTTCGATGAGTCCATCGATGTTTGATACTTTTACGAGTCCAGCAAAGGTGTAACTCGGCTCCTTTTTCATGTTTAGAGATTTTGAAAAAGAGGGAAAAAGGTAAAATCCAAAGGTTCATTTTTGTAGATAGTCTCTTGAGTATGAAAAGACAGAAAAAAATACTTTGGAGAACCTCTTAGCCATGTTCGACTAAGTTATTCCTTTTTCGTAAATAATCTATCTCATTCCGGAAAAGGGTTAAACTTGTATAGAGTATATGTCTTTTCATTTACTTTAATGAGTTCAAAAAGACAAGTGCTCGATACTCTTTTCATATTTAGGGAGTTTGAAAAGAGGAATTCAGGGGGTTCCTTTTTTGTAAGTTTACAAAGCCTGAAAAGGTGATAAAAGTATCCTCTTTGGTCAAAATGATCTGTTTCAACTCAAAAGCATGAATTCCTTCAAAAAATTGCTAACTTGATTAAAACACCACCAAAATATTAAAAATATCTGATTCATGGAGAAATTGGTTCAAATTTTAGTTAAAATGATAAAATGCTAATAAAATAATCATAAAATGAATACAAAAAAGAGCAAAGTATTTATATTTTTACCATTTCGCATTTTACCTCTTGGAGAGAGTTCTGAGTGTATTTTTCCTCAATCTTCAGTTGCTGATTGCGACAAATCCGATGGATCATTTTCAGTGTCTTCACTTCTAGGTAGGAGATCTTACCTTCCTCTTTCCTTTTATGGTTCCATTTTTTCATTTCATAAACATTTTTTCAAGTTTTGAGGGACTTATGGATTTAATTTTGTGCTCTAACTCTAGCGCACCACATCAAAGTTGAAAGGTACGTTGGGCCAACAAAATTTGAACTAGCTACATCGCATTGTCTCCATTTGGTAGGGTGAAATAGGCACATTTTAAAATTTTGTTTATCTCTTTTCACCCAAATTTCTCTCAATTTTTTTGCATGGGGATTCTTGTAATGATTTTTCTTGTCATGTTTCAGGTATCCCTCAGAACAAAATGACTCTGATATGGTGAGAAAGAGAACATGAAGACTAGGACATGGATGTTGTTGAACCTCAAAATTGTTCCTAATTTGACACCCTTTTCCATCATTTCTTCTTCCTTTTTCACGAACTCATGAACTCAATTAGTGATAATTAACGTATTCCACATCATAGAATGAATTTAGATGATCTCTACTTTATATTATAATGCTTCTTATTATTTAGATGAATCTTTGTAATTAGCAACAGAATTCGTGCAATTATGTAGCTAACCTTTGTTTTTGCAACCACCGTTATTGTTTGACAGGTTTTGAGAAGAAAATGAAGAAGTGGGTCATATGGGTATCCCTGGAATGATCCACACATTGATCATATCCCATGTACTTGTTTGAATTCAAGAAGGAATCGTGCCTACGCTCCCAGTCAAAGATCAGTCAAGGAACGAGATCAACGGATGAAAGACTCTCGATTTTCTCTTATGTAGCAAATCAAGAGAGAGTCATGAAGAATTTTCTTCTAAATAGACTTCTAATTTTAGTTTTATTTTTCTATCAATAGGCGGAATTACCTCAAACAGTTAATTCAAAAAACTGTATAAATACCGGTCTATTGAAACCAGAAATAAGTCTAATTTTTGTGATAATTCGGTGTTACGGTTTTAAAATTTGTTTGCTAATAAATAAGACCAGTACCAGATCTC
Organism: Pinus albicaulis; assembly: GCA_034641835.2. NCBI lineage: Eukaryota > Viridiplantae > Streptophyta > Pinopsida > Pinales > Pinaceae > Pinus > Pinus albicaulis. The sequence continues at coordinate 1,858,340,226 of CM076575.1, read as the reverse complement.
TGATGCACGAATAGTCTAAGTATATTTCATACTCGTTCTGTTGCAGAGGGCCCATGCATGAAAATTAGGTTTTTATAGTTTTTTTGTAGTTCAATTTTATGTCAATTTCTTAGTTTAATTTCTTGTTGATTTGTAGTTATATTCTCGTTAATTCATAATTAATTTATCATTTTTCATAGTCAGATTCTTGTCAATTCGTAGTTTAAATTGCTCATTGTTTTGTAAATTAATTCAATGTCAATAAGTTTCTAAATGTTTTAGGAATTAGTTATTTACATTTACAATTGACTGTTGAATCTTATGTTTGCCTAAATCATCTCATGAATGTGACTCTGTCAGCTTCCAATTAGATTGATTTGTGCATTCGGTCATACAACAACCATAGGGTTTAAAATTAAACATATTTTGTGCAATAGATACTCTGTCATTTCATTCTTGCTTTTGATTTCAATCAGCACAATCATTTTATTTCTTAGCAATAGAATTTATGCTTTCGTTCCATGGAATGTAGAATAGATTTAGATTAAATCTATATTTCAATCATTCTTAGAATTAAAACTAGGACAAAGTTAGATTATAATTGTGTTTTGAAATAGATCAAATGCTTTGTTTTCATAGAATTAATGCTTTCAATGGATAAAGTAGAAAATTGTTTCATTCTTATCATTTAAATATCAACAGAATGAAATTAGATTTAGAATAGTGCTTTGTTTTTAATTAGATAATTTCCATAGATGTTTAGCCGGCCTAGATAAGACTAACATAACTCAGATTTTAAACCATTCAAAGTTTGATTTATTTTTATGAAAATGTTAATCAACATTTCCTTTTTTTCCTTCTTTTAGATTTCATATTTCATTCATTTCATTAAAAGTAATTTGTAATTCAATTCCTTTATTGGGTGTAGGAATTGCACTTAAGCAAGCTCCTTCAACACTTAATTATCAACTCAGGGGTTTCGTAAACTTAGAGACGAAGCATAGGTAATGCTAGAAGTGGTATGAACTTTTCATATTTCTATTTCTACTTCTCAATTGAAATATTGTAGAATCAAACAGAAAAAAATCTCAAAGGCAATTGACATCAAAGTAATTCTAGTGCTGGAATGTAAAAGAATGCATTTGCGAAGAAATCAAATAAATGAAATTTCACACTGCTATAAATGATATTAACTGTTGAAGTAAAATTCTATGTTTATCCTCAGTATAGGTGATGATAGTTTAACAAGTGGGCCCTTGAAAAGATTTTCCTTCCAAATTTTTTTCCTTCTCACACTAAACGGTTGTTCCTGTACTCCTGCAATCTGTTTGCACTAGTACATGTGCAAAAATTATGTGAGAAGTATATTTTACATTTATATTGAAGACTTATGTCTTCATGTAGGGGCTTCTGTTTATGTAACAAGACATTGGTTCTTATACCAGAACAAAGCTTCCTACACCATTTTTTCCAATTTACTTTCGAAAAATAAATTGAAAATGCGAGCAGAATTCTGAAATAACTTGCACACAAAAAATAATGCTTTAATAAACTGAACCTTGCAATAGAAATAAACTTTTAAGATGAAAACAATCTTCAAAAGTTAAAGCAGACCTTATTTAGTCAAAGATATTTTTCATGTGACCAAATCTAAATAAAAAAGGGTTCACTGTAATATTCTAGATTAATTTTAATCCTTCTACTTAAATCGTGAGGTGCAAACATAAATTAAGATATTGCAATAGCGTTATTTTCCTTTAGGAGTTTAGCTTTTAATATTAGAAATGATTCCTTCTGATAATAAACACACACTTGTAGAAATATTTTAAATTGTATAAAGGAAAAAGAACAAAACACTTGTTGTAAATAAACTAGCAAACCAGAGTGCAAAATCCTACATGCATTAGTGCAGGAATAATCTATCTGCACGATCCAAGCAAAATAAAACCAGGAAAGAAATTACAGAAAATAAATTAATTCAATTTGACTTCTGTTGGGGCAAAGTGATTGCATGTCATTTAATTTGTCAACCCGGGGGTTTCATAAACTTGTGAAGCATGCGTGCACGGTATGTGCTAGAAATTGTCTTTCAGTTTAGATCAATCTAACTACAAAATAACGAAAACCAATTCATCTAATCTATAAAATCAAATACTGAAAATGAAATTCAACTAACCTGTGAAATCAAGTAACAAAATAAAGAAAACAAATTCAAAATAAAATATAGCACGCACAATCACACTTGCAAGAATTGAAATTTTAATCTAAGAAAACATTTCAAAGCATGTAAAGAAAAACAACTAAGGTACGTTCAATCACTCCAACGTCCAATATGGAGGTATAATAGAATCACCCTCTTGAGATGATGCATAGGCAACCAATTATACTTTAGTCTTTAAATCTAGGAAAACAATTAAAGCATGCAAAGGGGAAAAAAACTCATTAATTGCATTCATTAAACATTTAATCATTCAATTTTGAAATATGATTAAATCAATCTCCTTGAAATGATCTTTAGGAATATCAGTGATGCAACTAAGTGAGGATCTGAAAGAAAAATGTGAAAGCATAAACAACTAATGTATATTTGACTTTCTCCAACATTTCAATATGAAGTATTATCCTCTTGAAGCGTTGTATAAGAAGTCAATTATGCCTTAGTTTCTAAATTCATAGAAAGCAAATAAAAATGTGCAGAGTAAATTCAATCACTGATGAATTAGACATTCAATCATTCAGTTTAGAATCATAATTTTGAAATGGCTTTTAGGAAAATCCATTGATACAATTAATTAATAGTTCTAATCTAAAAAAGTAAATGACAAAACAGTAAAGAAAGCTAGATAAATGTGAATTCTTATTGCTTCAAAGCAATCCAATTTTGAAAAATAGATAAAACACTACTTTCTTGAGATGCTATTAGGAAACATAAGATTATACAATCATTCTAAAACTAATACTAAGAAAGAAAATAAACTTTAATCTAGAAAAGCAAGTAAATCTCACACATTTTAGGTAGTTGATCTAAAATTATGAGATATGGTAAATCAAGATGCTCCATATGTAAGCAATACCAAGTCAAAATGAAGGAAAATTGATGAGTAAGGTGCCACAATCTAATTCTGTATTCAAAGCTTGAGCATAAATCCAATTTTACACATGATTTGATAGGAGAAAGCTTCCGCTATTTATACAAAAGATGAGAAGTTATCTCATTAATGAGAGTCCATGAATCTCTCCCTATATCTCTAGAGTTACAATTCAAATATGAAATGATAAGGCACATGTCTTCTTAGAGTTACAATTGAAATAGGAAATGAGACACATGTCCTTATGATCCCATGATCTTCTCCATCCAAATTCTAATTTGGCCTTGGGAGGCGACATAAGAGTCTTTTGGAAGCTTCTTTTTGACCTACACATGGCAACAAACTCTTTTCACTTGTTAGGTATAAGTATGTGCATATTATTTTCTAATTTTTAACCACAAATTCACTTAAAAATACTAGGAATTAATAAAGTTTAGAAAAACATAAATGTAACCCAATAGTGGTAATGATAAGGTAAATGTAATGAAATGGAGGTGGAGTGAAGGTGATAATATGGAAATGTAAGTGAAAATGTAATAGAAGTGAATGAAAATTTTAAGGCCCAACATACCCCCCAACTGAAGCTATTGCATGTCCTCATGATATATATTACATTAATTCTTTTTTATCCTTTGAGCTTTGGCTTAACTTTGCATGATATCATTTGATAACTTCATACTTTTGCAAAGTCTTTTAGTTGAATTGCAACATGGTTGGTTCTTGTGTGAAAACCATGATTGTGTTTGTATCCAATTATATTTTTGAGTAATTTTGAAAAACCATTGTATGCTCATAATAACAATGTAATAGTTAATATCTTTTGAAAGTATATGGACTTTTGAATATGGTATGAATGTGGAAAAATGTGAATATGAATATATCCCCCCCCCCAAACTGATGGTATTGGAATTTTTTGAAATGAGGAAACGAAATGTTTTTTCCAAAAATTATCATTCTAGCTTTTCAATGAGTTCTATGGTAAAAAGTTAGAAAATGACATACCTTAACATACCATTTGGAAATGGATGAGCTGCATGTGTGGTGGCTGCAAAACTCTGATCATAATCTTCTTCATGTGGTTGTACAAGTTATGTATAAAAGATTCAAGATGACTTTTTATTGCTTCTACTAAAACTGTTGAAATTGCTGCAAAATGGTGGCTGCAAAATTCTGATCATAATCTTCTTTATGTGGCTGTACAAGTTATGTATAAAAGAGTCAAGATGACTTTTTATTGCTTCTACTAAAACTGTTGAAATTGCTCCAAAATGGTGTTGATTCTGTAGCTATCCTCTGATTCTATAGTCGCAGAATGGTGATGATCTGTTGTGGCTGCATATACTCTTCATTTACTTCAAAATGCTAAAAATGATAGTCTCCATGTCTTCAAAACTGGCTGGCATAATTCCTGCTATGTGAATAGATATTCTGATGTCGAACATAGCATGAAATTGTTGACTTAGTGGCCATTAATGTATGTCATTGGTCAACACGAGAACTCTCACCATTGATGAAAATGAGAGTCAAGATCAAACACATATTTCTAGTTGAGAATAATTTTGTTGTTGTCGAATACCTAGAAGATCTAATGAACAAGGGACATTAATGTATTCCCATTGTTCATCAACAGGAAGACTTGCCATTAAGGCATGCAAGCCTCAAGGTGTTTTTGTAAGGATTTTAGACTCCAAGGACTATGGACTCAATAATTTGCATTGAAGCAAGGTTTATTTGCGAAATGAAAAGGATAGGAGAAGGAAAATGGAAATGGAAGATGAAAATGGAAAATGACAATGGGCAATAAGCATATAAGTGAGATTCTTGCTTTCATTTGTGGTTTAGGAGTAGACAAAGAGTAATGGAAAGTGTATGTGAATAAAAATGAACAACTGACTCTTGCTGGGAAAATAACTATGGTTTGCTTTGAACTGCTTGGTTGGATTTATAATTCAAAAGGGAGGAAAGGTAATGGTCTTGATGGATATGGACATGGACTTGTTCTTATGATTCTCATGAAATTGGTCCTTTGAAGACCAATTGTGCACAATTGTTTTTCTTCAATGATCATTTGATCATCCCAAACTTGCAAAAACAACTTGGCATAAAGAACAAAAGTGTGTTAAAAAAGAAATGGCCAATTCCTCTCTGATTCTTATGCAAAATTTTAATGCCAAAATAAAACAAATTAAGGAAAATCAAAAGTTCTATATTCAGTAAAATTCATGATATCGATAACAATCCATTTTTAAGAAATAACCGTGAAAAATAAATCAACTTCCTGTTGTCGGATGACTTCATGCAATGTGCTCAGTAATATGATTAGCATCACAAAGATTCGATGTGTCTTGCAAGTTAAAGCTTCATAGAAAAATACACAACAATAATATTTTTAATGCTAAATATTGAGAAATCATCTAAATAATCTTTCAATTGTTCCGCAAGTCATTATTAAATCTGTCAAATTGAATCGTCATCTGTGTTGCAATATATATATATATATATATATATATATATATATATATATATATATATATAGTTTATTTTTTATTTATTTATTTATTTTTAATTTTTTTTTAATAGGATAATGTTTTTGGAGATTTCATGATCCATTTAAATCTAAAAATAAAAATTAAAAAATAAAAAAAAATAAAAATAAAAATAAATATATAATGATGCAATTGATGGATGATCTATTATGTTGGAAAAATGCCAAGTGGAATTGAGAATGTGAAATTTGCCACAACTCTCTCAACTGATTTTTTATTGTTATTTATTTTTTAATCATGAGACACATATGTGTCCAAAATCAAATTGGACTCTTAGTCCACTTGCCATGTGGAGCAGATTTTGTTATTAACTTGGATTATTCTACTTTCAACTTGCCATGTTTAAACAATTCAAAACAAATTGTTTTTTCCTCACGCAATCTGCAAAACGGGGCTTCGAAGAACCCTGAATTTATTCCAAATGGCTGCGAATTTCAGCAAATTATTGTAGGGTTAACTAATTCACCTCGTTCCCGAAAAAAATCATGTTTTATTTTTTCCTAATTTGCCTTAGTTTGCTCAGAAAATGTGTTTTAAAATTGGATGTTTTTAACAATTACGCATTTCTGGCAATTACTTCTGCAAAAAAATAAAATTGTTGTGGTTTGATTTTTTTATTTACAGGTTTTGATGTGTAATGGCTTGTCTCTCACAAAGAAGTTCAGATCGATCTCCCTCATTCCAATTACCTGCAATGGAATCTGCAATCTTCTCTTCATCCACAGTTTCTTCATGTGATACACTTTCATTGTCTGTATCTGCAATTGAATCAACAATATTCTCTTAATCAACAATTTGCAATCTTCTCTTCATCAACAGTTTCTTCATCCGATACACCTTCATTGTCTGTCTTTGCAACTTTTAAATCGATTTCTAATAACTGTTGTTTGAGGAAGATCGAATATGGAAAAGAGGATGTTCCTTTTTTTATTGCAGTGCATGGGTCTTTGTGTGGATTGAAGGCCTGCACATATGTGTAAAGCCAAGCCAAAGGCTGGCTTCACACATATGCGTGGGCTTCCTTTCCATGGGAAAATTTTTTATTTTGTTTTTATTTTTTATTTTTTTTTATTTTTTTTTATTTTTAAGAAAAATTGTGCATATGCAATTCAATAAATCAAAAAAAGATTGAGAGGATGCAAAACATTAAAATTTGCAGAACCGGTAAAAGGATAATAACTCAAATGACGATTTTCAATAGAATTGTAGTTCAATTTCCAGCAAAATTTTTAATGAATTTTTGAATTTGAAATTTTAAATTAACTGATCTGATTTTCTGATCTTCCAAGTCACAACGAAGCGCGAGAAGAGAGCATACTAGTCAGCTTCGTCAAATAAATTCATATTTTGACGCACAAATTTTATTTTTGATGGTGATAAAAAAAACGAAGTGATTCTTACTACGTCACTGAAATTTATTCAAAATGAATTAATCAACAAAATAAAATAAAAAAATCTAAAATTCTAACTTTTTATTTTTATTTTTCCTATCTATCTAAAAAAAACTATTTTTTTTAAAGTATATTCATGCTTCCAATGAAGCCATTTACGGATTAGAATTTTTGAAATGCTCATATCCCAACTTGAAAAATGTACCTCATTGTTTGTAAGGATATGCAAAATCGTCTTGATCTTTCAATTTGCAGCAAGGATCTCTTGAAGAATTGATGAATGTTGTGGTGTAATCGCTTTTTGATACCATTCCTCATTGTAGCCTTTGGGCTGCATTCTAGATCCTCTATCCATAAATGGTTAGTAAAAACAAAAAAATAAAATACACTCTAGACTGAAAGTTAGTTCCTATGCACACTTCCCCGTCAACGGTGCCAAAATGTTGGGGCAAAGTGATTTACTGTCATTTAATTTGTCAACTCGGGGGTTTTGTAAACTTGTGAAGCATGCGTGCACTATATGTGCTAGAAATTGTCTTTCAGTTTTGATCATTCTAACTACAAAATAACGAAAACCAATTCATCTAATCTATGAAATCAAATACTGAAAATTAAATTCAACTAACCTATGAAATCAAGTAATGAAAATAAAGAAAACAAATTCAAAAGAAAATATAGCGCGCACAATTACACTTGCAGGAATTGAAATTTTAATCTAAGAAAAAATTTCAAAGCATGTAAAGAAAAACAACTAAGGTACGTTCAATCACTCTAGCATCCAACATGGAGGTATGATAGAATCACCCTCTTGAGATGATGTATAAGCATCTGATTATACTTTAGTCTTTAAATCTAGGAAAACAATTAAAGCATGCAAAGGGGAAAAAAAACTCATTAATTGCATTCATTAAACATTCAATCATTCAATTTTGAAATATGATTAAATCAATCTCCTTGAAATGATCTTTAGGAATATCAGTGATGCAACTAAGTGAGGATCTGAAAGCAAAATGTGAAAGCATAAACAACTAATGTATATTTGACTTTCTTCAACATTTCAATATGAAGTACTACCCTCTTGAAGTGCTGTATAAGAAGTCAACTATGCCTTAGTTTCTAAATTCTTAGAAAGCAAATAAAAATGTGCAAAGTAAATTCAATCACTGTATGAATTAGGCATTCAACCATTCAGTTTAGAATCATAATCTTGAAATGGTTTTTAAGAACATCCATTGATACAATTAGTTGATAGTTCTAATCTAAGAAAGTAAATTACAAAATAGTAAAGAAAGCTAGATAACTGTGAAATCTTATTGCTTCAAAGCAATCCAATTTTGGAAAATAGATAAGACACTACTTTCTTGAGATGCTATTAGGAAACATAAGATTACACAATCATTCTAAAACTAATACTAAGAAAGAAAATAAACTTTAAAATAGAAAACCAAGTAAATCTCACACATGTTAGGTAGATGATCTAAAAGTATGAGAGATGGTAAATCGAGATGCTCCATATGTAAGCAATACCAAGTTAAAATGAAGGAACATTCATGAGTAAGGTGCCACAATCTAATTCTGTATTCAAAGCTTGAGCATAACTCCAATTTTACACATGATTTGATAGGAGAAATCTTCCCCTATTTATACAAAAGATGAGAAGTTATCTCATTAATGAGAGTCCATGAATCTCTCCTTATATCTCTAGAGTTACAATCCAAATATGAAGTGATAAGGCACATGTATTCTTATAGTTACAATAGAAATAGGAAATGAGACACATATCCTTATGATCCCATCATCTTCTCCATCCAGATTCGAATTTGGCCTTAGGAAGCTTCTTTTTAACCTACACATGGCAACAAACTCATTCCACTTGTTAGGTATAGGTATGTGCATATTATTTTCTAATTTTAAACCATAAATTCACTTAAAAATACTAGGAATTAATAAAGTTTGGAAAAACATAAATGTAACCCAATAGTGGTAATGGTAATGTAAATGTAATGAAATGGAGGTGGAGTGAAGGTGATAATATGGAAATGTAAGTGAAAATGTAATGGAAATGAGTGATAATTTCAAGGTCCAACAACTTCCACACAACAGATCTGTTCACTTTGACTGTTTAATGAAATAAATTAGAATTCTTAAGCAAGAACGAAACTAAGATTTAAACCACGCTTTTGCAAATTAAAAAAATTAACACACACCTTTAAGATAACGAAAGCACGAGGGTAAACGAGCTGGGTTGACCAGGCCCTAGCCAACTAGCTCGTTTCTCGTTTTAGGAAACAAAACTCTTCAGCACTTTAACAATGCATCAATGAAATATTAAACGCAGAGTGAGAAAATCACGGCGCAACTCCTTATATTAATTACGATCAACAAATATACATTATGAGTTTAAGTCGAACCCAGAACAAGGGTGACAATGAGATTACAAAATTAACCAAAATTTACAGTCGCACTTGCTATCACTAACCTAGTTCTATCTAAGAGCTATATTTTATACAACCCTTCGGCCTATGGCCATAATAAAAAATTACACAATTATTCCAAATAGAGCCTTTCAGATGAACGGAATAACAAACAAAATTAGAAAATTAAGCCAACAACTATAATAAGATGTGAACTAATTGTTGGCCATATACCTTATCCTCGGCCATATCCCTGACTATCTTCCGCTTAAATTTAACTTCGGATGACCGCAACCGAACTAGACGATGTGGACTAGGATGCCCTTGTGAGGTGATCGAGCTGTTGCAGAGATCACATAATGGATAGTTACCGGCGGTGGAGGAATCTACCTGCACTAGATCAAGCTAATATAATGATTAATAATTTAGCTTATCAAATACTTTAGGAAATTAAATATAAGTTACAAGAAATATTAAAGGCACAAAATCTATTTAAAATTATTAATTAAGCACCTAATAAACCTTAAACATGAAATATGAAGTTTGTGTAGGAATAGACAATATTCTTGGACTAGTGCAGGAATGAGGAGGTTTATGGAGAGAAAATAGAGGTTAATGATTGTGGTTTTGTAATAGGAAGGGGGTAAAAATAGAGCATTTTAGCACAGGGACATCTTCCCATCCCTAAGATGTTGTGTGTCCTCACACAACCTTTACCTGCTGAAAAAAATATTCAAAATAGGGAGCCATCTTTCAATCTTGCACTTGGATACTGATTCCTGCTTTCACTACCTTCGTCTTCTTACCTCAGGCTTTCTAAGTTGTTTGGTCACCTTCTTGAGGTGCTTGTAGCATTTAGAAGCCCGAAAATTACATACCTTCACTTGACCAAACAACTTAGGAAGCCTCGTCATCTACCTGACCCTCTACCGGGTCTCTACTTGTACTCGGTGTCACTCTTTTCTTCTTCAACTTATGAAGGAAGGCTGACAAGAAAATGTCGTCCTCCCTCTCTGCATTTACTTCAATCACCATAGTATGAGCTGCTGCATCCGTGAGAACCAAGAGGTTGTGATCTCCAGGTGAAGCTTGGGGTGACTCGTCAATCAAAATTGGGGAGCTCGACCAAGCACGAATTTTCCTTGAAGAGACAGCCATTTTGTTAATCGAGGTCCTGGTCACTTTTCTTTTTGTTGAGGAAGAGATTTATTCAACATAATTATCCTCTGCTTGCACCCGTTTGTTCTTGCTCTTTGTCTTGGCAGGGCGTGGGGTCTCTGCTTTTCTTTTCTTGCTTGCAATCTTTCCAGCCGACTTCCCTGCACTTATTTCTCGAAATTCTTTCAAGAACGCTTCCCAGGTCATTTCCTTAGCCTCCAGATCTTTATTAACCAAGATTGCAATGAGCCTGTGATGGTACAGTTTGTATGCAACCAGGCTCATATCCCCTTTCTGCACTCCTTTCACCATTTTCTCTAAACTTTGGAGCATGTAATAAGGGAAATTGATGCATTTCCCTGATTCAAAATGAAGCAATAAATGAATATGGTACATGAACGTTAATGAATAACATCCCTAGCATGCCAGAAAATTTTGTAATATGTACATGAGGTCTCGCCATTTTCCAAGCATGGTGTTGCACGGAATCCCTTTCTTCCAGTTGACATTGAGCTTCTGGTCGACCACAAATAGGCGCCATCTTTTCTTTTCGATCCTCTCCTTTTTGAACCATTGTTCCCCTATGGTTGACAAGCCTGTAGCTTGTGCTATAGATTCTTTTGTGACCTCAAATTCTGGTGATCCTACCTTAGCTCGGCCTCCCTCAAATGTCTTTGAAAATTAGAGAGCCACGACCATATCAAACCCATCAAATTTATGCAAAAATGGGAGAAATCTTGATTCTTTCAATAGTGCAAGACTATTTTGATACTCCGTGGTCTACTCTATCTCCTTCACAGATGATGGCTCATTTCTCATCGGTGTCATATTTGTTTGAATCCACCTCAATTCTCTGTCACAACCTTAGAAATATTTCACACTGAGGAATGCCAAAGGGCTGCTGAGAATTTTATGACGGAGGTCCATCCATCCATCGCCCTATTGATCCCATCCATCCAATCATGTTCAATCAATAAAATCATCCCTTCGGGATGGATGCACACATATATCAATCCACTACATGCAGGCAATGATAATTGGAGGAGGCAAAGGTTTTTACGGCAGCAGTGTAACGGTCATAGATGATCAGATTATGAGGTAAGGCTATCATGAACAAGTGATGAAGGATCTTTTCAAAACTTAGGTAAGTGTGGGGTTTCGGGTAGATTTGTACTATCCCACATTTTGCCTCATAATACACATAAGATGTACTTCAGTACTCATTAAAAAGATTAGACCTCAGAACCTAAAATATCTTGCACTTAAATGATTTCTCCCTCAGTCAGTAAATGATAAAGAAAAGTATTGTAATGCTATGATCTATCACTGTGGTAGTCATTCATCTGTAGTAATAAAAGTAAATTTCCAATAAGCATTTTGCATCAAACGTTCCTATATTGTGTTAAACATTTTTTCACTGTGTTTTCACAGTCGGGCGCGTGCTTGCACTGAACCCACTTGCACCGATCATGCACGTTACTACACTAGGGATTTCTGTAGCATCGAAAAAAGAGGGGATACAAAATTATGATAGAACATAGTTCTTTGGCTAGACTAAAAAATGTGCCTGAATATACAAGAGAAGTTTTATTCGCCATTCTTTGGTGTTTCACGAGCATGCTTTCTGATCTAACTGCATCAAATCCTGCAATCGATCCATGAGGGAAAAAAAAGTGGGAAAAGGGTAACTTTCAGAATGGGAAGGAATATTATAACAGGGATTCCAAGAATAATACCACCAAGGGGGATAAACGAAAATGGGAGGTGGAAAAAAATTCAAGGGGAAAAGAGGGATTTTACGAAATTGGGTAGGGATAGTTTCTTAGAAGAACGAGGAGGGTAATTCATTATGGGATTAAGAAAAGAAAAATAGTGGGAATTATGAAAAGGGAAATATAAGAAAGGAAGAATTTTACCTTCAAGATCTGCCTAGACTGGTGCTGGAACTTAGTAAATGCAGCGGGAATTAATCGTTACTTGGATAAAAATTTCCATGCTAGTTATCCCAAACTTGGGTAAGGGCTTGGTTCCTTGAACTTGAGTCTTCTTGGTGATAGCCAACATATCTAAAAATCAAGTAACATTCCCTTTTTATTGAAATTTCGATCTTCCTGCCAACATGTTGGTTTTCAGGTTGATCCTTCTGCAATCATGTCAGTCAACTAATTTTCATAATTACAAAAAAAAAATTTCTTTATATATATATAGATGTATGTATATATATATATATATATATATATATATATATATATATATATATATATATATATATATATATATATATATATTTTTTTTTTTTATTATTATTTTTTTCTTCTTCTTTTTTCATTTTATTATATGAGGAAAAGAAAAAATCAGATCTTCAACAAGTTGGTGTTTCCACCTACCATCTCCATTTCAGATTGTTGTTGGACTTGCTACATAAAATATCTTTTAGTAAGGGGATGAAAATACACCTTTAATCTATGCCCATTTACCAGGAACATGGAATTTCGTCTATCAATAGTTTTGATTTCTATCGCTCCATTCTCAAACACTTTGACTACCTCGTAAGGTCCCATCCGGCGTGTATGGAATTTCCCTTTAAAATATTTAAATCTAGAATCATAACGGAATACCCAATCACCTAGTTGGAACTGCTTCTTCTGGATAGACTTACCATGCCACTTCTTGCGCTGTTGTTGAACCAACATGTTCTGTTGAACAACATCCCTTTGAAATTAATCTAATTCATTCAACTGTAGAAGACGTTGTTGTTGTGATTCAAAGAGATCTTGCCTAATTGGACTGCAATCCTGAAAGTTTGGATCTAGAACTCTATCGGAAAGAGGACTTGTTTCCCGTACACTAGCTCATATGGTGTGTGTCCCATTCTGTTCCTCGAAGTGGTTCATGTTGGGCGGATAAATCGTTCTTGAGGACAAGACATATCTCCCTAGTATCCTACGGATAACTAGCAACAAAAAATAGATGTAAACTACTTTCTCTAGATTATATTTGATCTAGAATTATCTATAATGAGGGATTTAGGACTTAACTGTAGTCCAGTGTTGATCGTAGTCTTCTTTCCTATCGCTTTGAATACGTCTCCTTTCGGGATCTGCGATAAAAAACATGAAAGAATCAGAAGCACCTGCATAATATAGATTAATTCATAAACCATCAATATATCTTGATGATCAAGGAATTCAAGAAATAATCCATTTAAATAAACAAATCATTGTGAAAACAGGATCCAATTGTATTATCTTTGATGAAAGAAGGAGCCTTACAACTGTGTTAGCCTTGATGTCGTATAGGTCCTTCCAGGGTCTGGAACAAACGTTTTCTCTACTTAGACAAGCCTTTGCACTCTCTCGACTAACATACACATGAGTGTGTAATCATTCCTATATGGTAATCAATTAAGAGAGTCTGAGTTTTTCCATCAATTCTCCTCAAAAAATCTCAAAGCCTAACTCCCCTTAAGGCTGAACTATGGCCTCAATTTATAGCAAAAGAGAAGAGGTTGCAACTCCAAATAAGAGGGGATAGAATCCTCTTTCAAAGGGAATACATTCCACATACCAAGGGGTAAGCTCCTTTAATGGAGGGATGAATGTACATGAAAGGAGTGAAATTTCCACCAGATAATTGCTTCCAGAAGCTTCCAGATTCAACCAGCTGGGCTTCTAAATTTTACTTCCGCCTTCACTTTACCTTTTACAGGAATCCGCACTTTTAATGAAGAAAAAGTGTGGTCGGTTCCACATGTTCTAGAACAAATAGATGCGGCACCGCAGGTAATACTAAGAGAAAGTGTGGTACAAGTGTTTTTATGACTTTTATAAGCTTTTCTCTCAATTTCAAGGCTTGGCTTTAGGAACTTGATGTTGTAGAATTCTAAGGGAGTATTGTATGAGTAACGATGAACCCATCCAGATAGTAAAACGTCATGGTGAAAATTTTTAGTGTAACAGATTGCCCCCTAAAGTGCGAAGTCTAAGACCATTCGAAGAGTGATGTGCTTTATCATTTCGAGGATTATCTTGTGGACACCCCAGTCGGAATCCTGTAAAAACATTCAATGAAAAACACATATATATATATATATATATATATATATATATATAATAAGATTGACCGAGGCGGGATGCTTACCTTTCGTATGATATATATATATATATATATATATATATATATATATATATATCGTCGCTGAGGTAGGAAATCCCATACTCAGATCAAATACTAACTAAAACTTGTTATGATGTAGAAATGATCTTACTATCACATCAATAATGTAGACAAAGTATGGATGCAACCATCTGTTATGAATAGTCTACATCATAATGAATAATAAAACTCCTTGCAACCTGGATGGTGGAAACTAGATCCAGGGTCTTGATTTCTGCTACCCGAACTAGTACGATTATATCCATGCTATTGATTGTGTCGAGGTCGAACATGGTAGAAACCACTTGATTACCAGTCAATGATGTGAACTGTTAACAAGTGTGAGAGAAACCACCAATAATGACAATGGCTCTCAAAGTGCTCAGTACAATCCATGAAATGTGAATAAATGATCTGAAGTCGAACATTTCACAAAATCGTTCGATCGAAGGTCAATGATGCAACCTGTCATCGAAGGCGAGAAACCTGCCATTAAGGCATGCAGATTCCAAGGTACTGAAGGATTGTAGATCAAATTCCTAGATGACGAGCTGTCATCGATAGAAAGTGATCCGTCATAGGAAAGCCCACGACACGAAACCATTAGATCAAGTTTTGGAGAAATTTTTGCAAGGATTGACTCAAGGATGGTCAACGTGAATGGAGACACATGTTTGCAAATGAATGGTTTATTTGAATTGTCCTCTTGAACACATAACGACACTGCAGATGGTTTGGTGACAATTGACCTAAGATAATACCCATAAACTAGCTGAAGACTTCCAATATGGTTTGATTAACTGATAGGCAAAGGATTTTCCCAACCCAGGTAGAAGTGTGACAAAAAGTGTCGTGTTCCAAAGTGGTAAATTGCTTTTTAAACAAAGTGTGACAAATAGATTCGTTTTCTCTCTTTTTCCCCCACCATTTCTGGCAAGTACCTCTTTATTTTTTTCAAGCTTGAGGAGGATAACATTTGCTTGTTATATAAGCTCATCCTTCGGATGAGTCCAACTTAGTATAAAATCGAACCCTAAGAAGGAGTGGTTCGTTCCTATTTGTAATCGACAGGTCCTTTACTGTTTAGTTTTAACGAGTCTAGTATAGGAGAAACTCGGTGTTTTTCAATTTTAGGGAGTCAAAAGAAAAACTTAAGGAAACTCTGTGGGTGTAATTTGTCGTAAATTTAGTCTCTCAAGCCCGAAAAAGGATAAAATAATATAGGAGAGAACTCTATTGACCATGATTAATGAATGTATACCTTTTTCATAAATAGTCCATTTCAGTCTGAAAAAGGGGTAAACTTACATTGAAGGGACGACTGTTCATTTTCTTTTAGGAGTTAGAATAGTCAAGTACTCAGCAATCTTTTCATGTTTAGAGAGTCTAAAAAGGACTTAAAAGAGAACTCAAGATTTTGATTTTTCGTAAGTTTTAACGAGTTCTAAAAAGGGATAAAAATGTACTCATAGTTTTCGCTTTTTCGTAAGTTTTAACGAGTTCAAAAAATTGATAAAAATTGTACTCATATGGTTTTCGCTTTTTCGTAAGTTTTTAACGAGATCGAAAAAGGGATAAAAATGTACTCATATGGTCGACTTTCAATTTAATTAACGAGCAGGAAAAGAAGGAAAGAACTCGGCATTTTCATGTACATTTTACGAGCATGAAAATAATAGCAAAAGAAGCTCAAGATTTTCACGAGTTTAACGAGTCTTGAAAATAATAACCGAAATGGACTCAAGATAGGTTTCATTTTTATACAAGCTTGAAACGTAGGAAAACTATGCTTGAAAATGGTTTGTTTCATTTTTACATAAGCTTGAAACAAAGGAAAAATCATGCTTGAAAGTGGTTTCATTTTTACACAAGCTTGAAACAGAGAAAACTGTGCTTGAGAGTGGTTTCATTTTTACACAAGCTTGAAATGTAGGAAAACTATACTTGAAATAGGTTTTGATGCCCCCCAAGAATAACTTGCTATAGCGCATGCCCCCCACGCTTCATTTCATTCAACTAAGTAGACTACTGGTTACTAATAGCTGGATGGAATGAAGGTTCATTTACGAGATCAGATGAAAGACTCGACTTTGACTAGGAGAGGATTTGTTTCATTTTTTAATGAGCTTGACACAGGAAAAGAACTATGCTCATCAGTGACCAGTTTCATTTTTTGACGAGTTTGACACAGTAAAAGGAACTCTCCTCATTACCCACTGATTCATTTTTTAACGAGGTTGACACAGTAAAAGGAACTACCCTCATACTTAATTCATTTTTTAACAAGGTTGACCTAGTAACAGGAACTATCCTCTAACCAACTGATTCATTTTTTAACGAGGTTGACACAGTAAAAGGAACTATCCTCATGACCCAATGATTCATTTTTTAACAAGGTTGACACAGTAAAAGGAACTTTCCTCTTTATGACCTTGTCATGGCCTCCAACTAAAAGAAAGACATGTCAAGGGACACTCCTCGATCATGGATTCCAAAAGGTCTTCATCAGATGGAAGAACAATTCTCTCGAAGGAACACATGTCAAGGGACTCAAAAGGGATAGGAACATCGTGTTCAAATA
Organism: Pinus albicaulis; assembly: GCA_034641835.2. Taxonomy (NCBI): domain Eukaryota; kingdom Viridiplantae; phylum Streptophyta; class Pinopsida; order Pinales; family Pinaceae; genus Pinus; species Pinus albicaulis. The sequence continues at coordinate 1,858,322,913 of CM076575.1, read as the reverse complement.
ATCCCATAGAGTTTTCCATGTCAATTACCGAATCTAAGTCAAAAAAAGTCGAGCAAACAGTGAGAGGCTCGCTTGCATCGGTAACTGAAAACATGGGACTGGTTGCCACATAATTAACCCGTGGCAGGGTAGATACCACCTTAGTATAGGAACATTTAGGGGTGCCAGATTATTGGTAGTCGAATCAAGACTAGCAAATGAAAGCTGGTTTACAGTCACAATGTTTCCATTGTGAGGGAAAGACATTACGCGAAAGAGTGTCGATACGACAACTTTCATTTCATAGACATAGTCTCGCCCAAGGAGTAAATTCAAATCCAAGGTGCCTCGAACTACCATAAGATCCATATAGACAGTTTTACCTTCCAAGGTAATAGGAGACTTAGGAAGGATCCCTAAAGGTTCACTAATGGTTTTGTTAAAAGCTGACAGATTCTGCGTAATAGGCATAAGCTGAGGGGAACCCAAAGCTTGCCAAGTAGTTGAGGATAAAATACTAGTAGAAGCACCTTCATCTACATGTGTGTAGCACACATTCTTACCATGAACCTTCACAATGATTTGGAAAGGGATGGAAGAATGAAGACGAGGTTCTGTCAATATATTCCAAACAAAGGAAAAGATCTCGATACTTGGAGGGGGTTCTTTAGAAACAGGTGAAATGCCCCCTGGCATAGAAGAATCTGATGTAACAAGAAGAAACAGAGTGGTATGAAGTTCACTCTCTACAGGGAGAATGGGATCGACCGAATGTGAAATTGAGTCGACCACTTGATCAACTAATGGATCATCAACCTGAGTGATATCAGTTTCACTCTCCAATGGAAGAGTGGGATTGAATGTACTTGGAATTAGATCAATCACTCCTTCAGTTGACGGTAGGTTGGGAGAAAGTTGACGGTAACCGGTTGGAAGTTTTTGCTGTGGAACAGTAAGGTTTTCCAAAAATTTTGAGGCTTCATCCATGTGAGAGAAAATGTGAGTTTGATGACTCCCTTTGCATAACCTACAAGGAAACCTAACTTTACCCTTTTCCCCAGGAACCTGACTATCACTGGTTGATGGATCAACAGTAAGTTGATGGGATTTTTCTGACCATACTTCCAAGATCTTTGGAATACCAGGACAATTGATAAGGAAGTGGTCACCCTTACAAAGCTTACAAGGGAATTTGGGTTTACGATGCAAGTTGGAAGTTTCCTCAACATTACTAACACTTACAGCCATGGTTGGTTGGTTGACTTCTTTCATATCTTGCTTCTTCTTCTTCTTCCCTTTCTTCTTCTTCTTAGCCACCTGGTTACTAGCATCAAGGCTTTTACCAAGCGAAGAGGAAGAAAGGGAGGAAGAAATATTGGGCGAATAAGGTAAAGGGTCAACATGAGGTTGGTGATGTTGAGATGGTGAACTCTGTTGAGGTGGAACAATTGGAGTATTCGAGGCCAACAAAGTTGAAAATAACCATACCGGTAAACCTATTGTAAATCCAGGTAATGACAATGTAGCCATATAAGGAGGACCAACATTTATGAAGAAAGGAAAATTACTAGGAGTCTCAGTAAGAGGGGTTCCTTGGTTGGTAAATTCCAGAACAGTTGCCATTATATTCAACTTTAGTTAATTTTTATTAACAATTTAAAACTAAAATTAACAATTCAAAATTCACACCTATGGTCTCTAAAAAGTAAAAACGAACAAATGAACACGCGCTATTAAATCTAGGAGTCAAACCACACACAAAAAATAGATTCCCGCACTAAAAACACTAGTTGGTGATGAAATCCAACATCATAGAATTTTAATGCAAAAATGGTGGTTGGAACAGTTACCCTGACAACCTGCTTAATGAAACAGACCAGTGCAAGTTTCTCCACTTAAACCATCTCGAGTGAAGAGAACCCTCCGGAGAGTCCAAGTGAGTCTAGTCAACGTCTACTCCAGGTACAGTGGGATCTTCCCTCCACCGTCACCTTGGAAAAGAATCCTAAAGTTTATGGCCACTAAGGTCACCAATAGGAACAAATATACCTAGGGGAACAGTATACGATCCGATACACACGCAAGGGCAGAGTAACAAAGCTCAATCCCCTTGAAGGCTCCTTGACATAATCCAAGGTTTACCGACAAGTGACCCCAGGCTCCTCAACAATGGTAAATCCGAGGTTTACCGTTGTTAATACATGTATATCTTCTATCATTCCCAATGAGGAAGGATTGATTACCTCACTGGTTTGGATATGATCTCGTGCTTGATTCCTTTAGGAGGAGCTTCCCAGAGCATACATGCTACTATTGGAATTTTCCTACCGCAAGATCGACTACTTGTTTGTTTCGGTTTCTTTGGAAAGTTAAATACAACCTATTCCAAAGCACTAATCTTGAGCTAGACTGGTGGAAAGAGCCCTAAAAATGTAAAAATTACTAGATGAATTTTATTAAGCACCGTGTTATTTGGGTTGTTATTACTCAAAGGGTAAATGGATATGAAACTAATGGTGTTATGACCCGACCCAAAACTAAATGCAATCGAATATGATAATGTAATATTTTCAATTCGATGAATCCTAAATAAAGTAAGGAGAGAGTTTCCATTCACTTCCAACAATGAAAAAATTGATAAATAAGAGAAAATATAACAAATTCTATAATGCACTAATTTCATCAAGAAAACTAATGCTAATCAATTCTAATTTTTATTTTTATGTTTTTTAAAACAAGCATAAAAAACATGTAATTTCAAATCAAAGAAACTGATCTAAATCTACGATTGATTTTTCCAAAATGTAAACTATCCAGTTGTAATCTATGCACAATTCACTTGAAAAATATGCAAATGTAATCTATGCACATTTTTCATTCATATTCTGAAAATGAGAATTCTAATTGCAAATGTGATCTATGCAAGAGAATTCTCAAACACAAGATGATTCTAATGTAATCTAAGAACCAATCAAGTGTAAGTAAAGAAAATTGGGCGAGAGTTCCAAAGATCAAAAAATAAAAACACTCAAACCTCGAATTAATGACCAAAGGAAATCAAATTAAGAATTTCTCCAAAGAAGAAACTCAAAACACCCAATTAAATTAACAGAGGCTGATGAGACTGTAAAATTGCTGAAAATAAATTCACACAAGGCTTTTGACAGTCAAAACAAGTCTAGGCAAATACAGAGAATCATGTAAGCTGGTTCCAGAAAAGAGAATCTTAAAATTTTCAAAAAATTTCTCAGGGTCCGCAGGTTTCAGTGTAAACAGGTGCGGTGCTGCATTATGTATACAGGAAAACAGCGGAGATGACCGCACTGTTCCTAAAGACAAAGTGCGGAGACCAGAAAACTTAAAGAAAAACAAAAAATTCTAAAGCACTGTTTAGGGATTCTGCAGGAATAAATTACCCAAGTCAGTATCAATCAATCAAAATCAGAAAAATAGTTTCATAAGTCAAAAATAAAAGAAAACTAAGTTCAAGATCCATTCCCCAGCGAAGTCGCCATTTTGTTGGGCGGATAAATCATTCTTGCGGACAAGACATATCTCCCTAGTATCCTACGAATAACTAGCAACAAACAGACATATGTAAACTACTTTCTCTAGATTATATTTGATCTAGAATTATCTATAATGAAGGATTTAGGACTTACCTGTAGTTCAACGCTGGTCGTAGTCTTCTTTCATATCACTTTGAATATGTCTCCTTTCAGGATCTGCGATCAAAAACATGAAAGGATCAGAAGCACCTGCATAATATAGATTAATTCATAAACCATAAATCTATCTTGATGATCAAGGAATTCAAGAAACAATCCATTTAAATAAACAACTCATTGAGAAAATAGGATCCATTTGTATTATCTTTGATGAAAGAAGGAGCCTTACAACCGTGTTTGCCTTGATGTCGTACAGGTTCTTCCAGGGTCCGGAACAAGCGTTTCCTCTACTTTGACAAGCCTTTGCACTCTCTCGACTAACATACACATGAGTGCGTAATCATTCCTATATGGTAATCAACTAAGAGAGTCTGAGTTTTTCCGTCAATTCTCCTCAAAAAATCTCAAAGCCTAACTCCCCTTGAGGCTGAACTATGGCCTCAATTTATAGCAAAAGAGAAGAGGTTGCAGCTCCAAATAAGAGGGGATAGAATCCTTTTTCAAAGGGATTAAGTTCCACATACCAAGGGGTAAGCTCCTTTAATGGAGGGATGAATGTACATGAAAGGAGCGAACTTTCCATCGGATAATTGCTTCCAGAAGCTACCAGATTCAACCAGCTGGGCTTCTAAATTTTACTTCCACCTTCACTTTACCTTTTACAGGAATCCACACCTTTAATGAAGAAAAAGTGCAGCTAGTTCCACATGTTCTAGAACAAATAGATGTGGCACCGCAGGTAATACTAAGAGAAAGTGTAGTACAAGTGTTTTTATGACTTTTATAAGATTTTCTCTCAATTTCAAGGCTTGGATTTAGGAACTTGATGTTGTAGACTTCTATGGGAGTATTGTATGAGTAATGATGAACCCATACAAATAGTAAAACGTCATGGTGACAATTTTTAGTGTAACAGTTTGGTATGCCCACAAGGCTTTCGGTAATCTGTTAGCCCAATCCTTTCTATGCATGTTCACTGTCTTCGTAAGGATGGACTCAATTACCTTATTTGTGGACTCCACCTGACCATTTGTTTGCAGGTGATGTGGTGTGGATTTCCTATGCCGAATTTTACACTGCTCCATCACACCCTGTACCAAATTAGAAATAAACTGCGGACCATTGTCATAAATAATATTTTTAGGCACACAAAATCTAGAAAATATTTCAGCAAAAAGAAAATCAACAACAACTTTTTCAGTAGCAAAAGAAACAAATTTATCTTCTACCCATTTTGTAATGAAATTTGTATAAACCAAAATGTTCTTTTTATTTAATGATGTTGGATTTATTGGTCCTACAAAATCAATGGCCCATTTTTTAAAAGGCTCAATCATAACCTGAGGACATAAAGGCATTTGATTGGTTTTATTAGGTTTTCCCACTCGCTGACACTATCACATCACTTGACATATTGTTTGGAATCCTTAAACAAGGAGGGCCAAAAATAGCTAGCTCGTAAAACTGTGTATGCAGTCTGCTTATTAGCGAAGTGAACTCTGCAAGGTCCTTCATGGGAAGATTTTAAGATATGAAACATTTCTTCCTCTCTTACACATCTACAGATAATAAGATCTGGTCCAGTCTAAAAAAGGTCTCCTTGAACCCAAGAATATGCAACAATTTTCTATATAATATGCCCCTTTTCACGAGCGGATAAGTGAGGTGGTGTTTTTCCAGTGGTTAAATAGTTAGCTATGTCAACAAACCATGGGGATTCTGTTGACACAACAAAAAGATGTTCATCAGGAAAATCATCATCAACATGAATTGCTTCACCAGGATTATTTAATCTTGAAATAAAATTTGCTACCACATTAGATTTTCCTAGTCTATCAACAATAGTAATGTTAAATTCCTGTAATAATAATAACCACCTTGTCACTATACCGCTAGTTAATGGTTTATTCATCAAATATTTTATTTCGGAATGATCAATATGCACAAAAACTTTATACCCTGTAATGTAGTGTCTAAATTTATTAATAGAAAAAAATATAGCTAAAAACTCTTTCTCAGTAACTGTGTAGTTTAATTCAGCGGGTGACAAGTTTTTACTGGTGAATTAAATAGCATAGGATTATTTTTCTTCTTCTTGTCTTAAAGTTGTGCCAATAGCAGTATCTAAGGCATAAGAGGAAATATGAAATGGCAGGGACCATTTTGGTCCTCTCAAAACTGGTTCCTGAACTAGTTTTTCCTTCAATGTCTCAAAGGAATGTTGGCAAGTTGTGGACCAAGAAAACTCACTATCCTTAGCCAAAAGTCGGAAAACGGGGGTAGCTATCCTAGAGAAATTCTCAATGAATCTCCTACAGTAACCCACATGTCCTAGAAAACCTCTCACTTCCCTTTGAGTTTTGGGTATAAGAAGACTCAAAATAATTTCTATCTTTGGAGGGTGTGTTATCGTTCTATAATTTTAATATTGGAAAGAATAATCATAAAATGACAACATAAAAACCACTTTGGAGCCTAGGATCTATCCCTCCTAGACTTAGAGAGGGATCTCTCCGTAAGATTTAGCTTTGTTTTTAATGTTCTATGATATTAGGCTAGTTAAACTGATTGTGAAGGTTACTTTGGATTGATAGTTTTGGTTGGATGAAGGCATTTGTTTAAACTATTTCCCTTGGGCTATGGAGTCATAATAGGCTGGGTTGTTGCATCAATTTTTCTAGAGCAATTGCAAGGCAAGACAACTATAGTTACTAGATCTTAAAAACATTATGAATTATGAGATGAAAGAAGAGTGATTTCAGTAGTGGTTAAAAGGCAATTAAGTATTTTTTAACTATACTTTAGAGGAAAAAAAATTATATTGTAAACACATCCATAATTAAGGTGCTCTATGTAGCAAATCTCAATCTTCAGATTTTTTCTTTACAATTAGAATTAAATGATACATTGAAAGAAAGAATAGTGGAAAACATTAAACACAATAAAGAAAAGATATCACCAAATAAAAATAGCTCAAGAATCTTGAAAAATGGTCTTTTATTATTGATGCTCCAACTCCAAAATTACAATGCTCCAATAAAAAATTGACAATATAGGATCCAACCGCTCATACTGAATAGAAATGTAGTATTCAAGTAATTCCTGTGATTTCCGTATCTACAGGGAAATCTGCTATTTATTACAATAATTACTGAAAATTGACAAATGTGACTACAAAGTGGACACGATAAAATATCTATGACATGTGGCCCTAAACTCCAGAAAGTTGTTACTACGTGTTTTGACTTGTTGTTGTGCAGGAAGATTTAGGTAATCTGATGCCGAAATGTTGAACTGATACACTAGTCTGTGGAATTAATTGATTTGTTGAGTTGGTTTTTCTATTGATGCGCTGAGCTGACACCCTACATGGTAATCACACAATTTCTCCCACAATTGTGCATTCAGGATCTTGATCCTAATTAGCTTCCTGTAAATCTCATCTGTTTCTATGTACTTCATGAAAGTTGGCCTTAACTGGAAAATATTCTTGATTTCATGTTGTATGTACAAATCATTGTCCCTAGCCTCTAAGAAGGCTCTTCCAGTCATTGAACCTTTAACTCCTACAAATTTTGTGGTATCTTTGGCAATCTCCTTCAGTTTCTTGACATAATCCGACATGTGCATGAGCTTATCATTTATCACAAAAATAGATGGCAATCCTCTTTTGGTCAGTGGTTCGATTCTATTGAAGAATATTTTGACACCAATTTGTAACTGATGAGACTTTTCTTCTAACTGTGTGACAAAACTCTTTTTGTTGAGTATCTTCTTGACCTCTAGGATGGCTGTTGTTCTGTCCTCCACTCCTAGTGGTTCCAATTCAAAACTTCTCTTAGAATTCAAGAATTTGATGATATTGTTTGTTGTTTTAGGCATTCATGTCAACTCTCTATTTGTTTTATCTATGGCATCACTCACTAACCCAATCATATCTCTCTATTCAAATATTATCTGAATAGATGGCCATATTTCATTCATGGATTCAACAATGCTTGTCCAAATAATCTCTTTTGCCTGGCCAATAGTTTTTCCAATAGAAGCTTACTTTCTGCCTTAATCAGTTTTTCGATATGCTTTTGAGCTCTTTGAATTTCTATCTCATGTGATTTGTCAGACCTCACCTTCAGATCCTTCAGGGTGTTGATTTATTCTTCTAGTTTTTAAATTTCTTGTAACTACAAAGTCATGTTCTCCATGGCCTTGGCTAGCTTGTCTGCACCACCTGATGAGCCTATTGTTGTTGGTGTTGCTGTAGGGATGGATACAATTGGGACAACCTCCAATGGAAAAATGGCCATTTCTGTTGATTTCTCCTTTTCTTTCACTAGTTTTTCCATCTATGTTTCCATCTGATTTAGTTGTGAAGACTACTCCATGATTAAATTCATCATTTCAGCTTTTTGTGCTTCATTCTCCTCAATGTCCTTTGCCAATGGGTCTTCAGTTGTTGAAAATTTGAGTTGTTCCCTGAGGGCTGCTATATCAACATTGTTTTTTTTCAATATATCTTCCACAACTTCTACATTGGTTGGGTCATACCCAATATTTACTACTAAATCCTCCAGAGATTTAATCCTTTTATCTTTGGCTAGAGAAGAGATCTTCTCCATTTTTAGTTGAGATTGAAAGTTAGCCAAATATACTTGAAATTTAGACAAGCTCATGGCAGTGCTTGTCAATGTGGAGGAAATCATTTCTCCAATTTTCTTATGCATCACCATCTGGTCTATTGGACGGATGTCTTTCACATCAAATTCAAAAGTTGTTTGCTTGAATTTTGCAGGTGTTTTAGGCTAAGAGATCTGTGCTTCTAGGAAAACCATTCTCATCTTTCCTTTCTCTGAGTCAAAGGTTGATACAAGCCTACTCTGTGAACTGCTTGTTTTCTTCCAGAACTGGTTGTAGCTGCTGTTTTTTAGGATCTCATTCTTTCTTTTGATTTCTCTAAATGTATCATAGATGATCTCCTCCTTTCCCCTTGTAGTAGCAGTAGATGTAGGAGTTTGAAATTTCTGCTGCTGGAATGGAATGGTGGCTGAAGATGTAGAGAATATGGTCTAACCACCTGCTAGAGATGAACTTGGAAAATCCCTGATTGTGATGACTGTCTGTTGCTCTTTCTTACTGCTTTGTTCAATTTCCATGTGGAATCTAGCTCTCTTTCTATACTTCATTTGAATTCTCTATTAGATATATCAGTCTCCATATCAGATTGATCATTCCTTGGCCTCTTCCCTGCTGTCACTTTCTATGGCTCTTTTCCCTTGTCTTCTATAGTCTTCTTTTCCTATGGAGTAGGTGTTTGAATACTTGAGGTGGATATCACATGTTCTTCAACCTCCTGTTGGGCCCAAATTAAGGAATGATTCTCACATTGTAAATAATTCAAATTATGTTATAATTTTGAGGGAATCCCTCTTCACATTAACAATAAGGAATAAAAGATCATGAAAATGGGAACAATCAAATTAATGATGAAAAGGATGTTTTATAATAGGAAATTGACTTCTCATATCTCCACATGCAGGAAAGCAAAATGCCTGGACCAATAGGGAATGGAAGCCAACTAACAGATGCGAGCATATGAAATCCTAGCAATTCCAACGGCCAGTAAAAGGAAACCAAAAAGATTCGAGTTCAAGAACTCAAACAACAGCCACACGTAGCGGGCTGTCGTTTGAGAAACACTTTCGAAATTCTTGAAGATTACCTTTAAAAGGGCAAAGGACGGAGGAGAAGGGGAGTCGAACAACAGGACAAGAGATCCATCCTGTAATAGAAAAATCAGGAACAGTCTGTCTAATTACGTTTTGTAGCATCACTAGATGTGATACAGAGCTTTGAATAATCATCTTTTGAGGTTTTTACAGTGCTAAGATTTCTGGTGGTCTGGGCCCAACCTCTAGAAGCTTCACGCACATTTTTCATACTTTGAATAGTTACAGAATCAATGCTTTTGAATCTAATGCAGTTGTAATGCACATCTCCATTCAATACAAATATAGTTCTCTTTCTTTAAGATTGTTAGAAACTGCGTTTTTAGAGTAGGACAAGTGCAATCATATTTTCCGACTTACGACACTATTGTGTTAAATAATTCCAGTTCTTTTGGTGTCGTTACATTTGAACTACAGATCATAGATAAGCTGATTTTAGTATTATCTGTCTTTATGAATCGCGTTCTATTTCTAGCATAACGAAGCGTTTAACCATTTGATCAATGTTGCTTAATTAAGTCATACAGAGAAATCCATTGCAAAATTACTTAATTATTTGTTGTACGAGTTATTTAATTTTCTTCAATCGTATTGATATTTCATTACCGACCAGCTTAATTATACTGTTGTTTCATTATTTCTTAATTAGCTATACTATTGATTCAATTCGATTCCATTTCTGATTAACTTAGTTAGATTACTGTTTCGTTTAATTCCAGTACTGTCATTTCAATACCTACTTGGTTTATTTAGATTGTTGTTCGATTCAATTAAGCTGTTGTTTTATTCCATTAGAGAAACACAAATTCCTGTTGCTCAATCTTACATTAAAAATCCATCCAATTCACCTTCCATAGAATAAAAAAGTTCAAGTATTTAGTAAATTCTTCCTCGCAACTGACGAGAAGCATCTGTAGACTAGTTGACTCGCATATATTGTGCCAACACTCTTGGAATAAAATTACTTACCCCGGGTTGATAATTAAATGAGGGAGCACTAGATTTGTCCATAAAAAGTCACCTCTATTCGAACCAACACCTCCTGTAGTGTATTTGCTTCCCACTCTGCTTGATTCATAAATTGATCTATCTCAGGCCTATGGGTGTGGATGTATGTGGTTGATTTGTTCTCTACCCTTTTATTAGAGATGATCCCCAATGGGTCATATGACCAAGTGAAACTGTGATTAAATTTCATGTCCCTCAGCATCTTATCAACCTCTTCTCCTGCTGCTCTACTATTACAAATAAAAGGACCAATTTGGGACTTGATCCTAAATTGAGATTTCTTCTTTGCAGATACGAAGTGCACCTCATCTGCGTTGATCATATACCTTATGTATTCCCGAACAAATATCCTCATGGAGAGGAATTTTGGAAGCTTGTATATATTCTGATCTCAATATTTGGTACAAGTACTAATCTCCATTTCTCACTTGATCTGATAATTACATAATTTTCTTAATTTCCTCATTAACCCTTGGATCTGTTGTATTGCTGAGTATATTCATTGTTGGATGTACAAATGAATCAACAAAACTCTTGTATGTATAATCATTTTGATCCTTCATTAACATGGTTGTCCAAAAGATGTCCAATTGAGGCTAAGAATCATCATTAACCTTTGTCATTGTAAACCGGAATTTGCTGGCCTGAAAATAGACAAACATATATACCAAAACTGAAGTGTATTTGAACACTTCCTCTGTGTGAAAGTTTAGGAATTTATCATGGATGGCGTCAGCTAAGAATTGGCTAAAGTTTAACATGATTGAAGGCTTAGAATCAGATGAAAGAATAGACATAAAACCAATCATGGCCTCATCTATCCATTGGTATGTATGATACCATAGAAAATATGAGAGGACAGTGACAATATGCTGGGTTCTATCAAGTAAAGTGGATGAGGGATATGGAGGATTATTTTTGGGTAGTGGGGCATTGGTAGCCATGAAAACCTCTAATGTTTTAGCTCTGTTGGCAAAGTCTAGCTTTTGGTACAATTCTCTAAGGGCATCATAGGAAAATGGGATGGTTTCTTCAACAATGGGGGCCTGCATCATCTGCTAGATTGACTGGGCACTGACAGTGAAAAGGACTTCTCATGTTGGGGCTACTACAAATATTTGATTGATGTCATAACAAGCATGAAATTTTCTCCCAAATCGGGCAACTGTGGGTCTTAGGGAATATAAAATAGGGAAATTAAGTCTCCCATAACCCTATGTCATCTACTTCATCTATCAGTTTATACTCAAGCCAGTAGTAGTCATCGAATAAATCGGAATCTGACTCTGTCTTGTGGATCTTATAATCTCTGTCAGCAAGAGCCACATGATCGAGGTCTACCTGAAGGTAAACCGTAGGATTAAAGGGTTGCTGATCCTTCTTTGGAGGCATCGTTGTACTGGAAAAATGAATTAAATGTGTTTTTCACTAGTGCAGAAAATAAGGGGATTAAAAGAGGATGGGAATGTTTCATCATCCTGCCATTGAAAAGACCTCCAGGTATCTCTGTTCCATCCAACTCTTTAAGAAATTATGCATTGTTTCCTCTGAAAGCATCAATGATGTATGGCCGTTGCCAAAGATTGTCAAATTTTCCATGTTTGCCTTTGTCTTCTCTTCTGGAATCCCATTTCAGAACTTTGTCTCCTCAAGTGAAATCATTAACCTTTGTTCTTTTATCAAAAATATTCTTGATATTCTCTTGAATCACTTCAGTTATGTTATAATATTCCTCTCTGGATTGCTACAACTGGATAGTTTGAGTGATCCTTCTATGCATATCATTTGGTTCAGCTTGAATTTTCTGAATTATCTTCATGAATGGAACTCCTAATGAAGAAGGAAAAACTGCATCCATTCCATAAACCAATTGGTATGGAGACATGCCAATTGAATATTTGGTACTAAGTCTATTAGCCCAAAGAGCATTGATTAACTTATTGTGCCATGATTTCTTGTTATCTTCCAAGCGTTTTTGTATGATATTCACCAAAATTTGGTTTGAAGATTCAGTAAAGCCATTACCCTGGGGGTAATAGGTCGTTGAATGCCTCAAAGTTATTTGATACGTATGAAAAAAATCAACCATTTTCTTGGACTTAAAGGCTGAAGCATTATCTATGATGATTTTTTTGGGACAACCAAATATGGAAAGGATATTGGTTTCAATGAATTTTATAATGACATAATTAGTGGCATTTCTAGAAGGAGTGACTTCTATCCATTTTGTAAAATAGTCTATGGTAGTAAGAATCCATTTATGCTAGGCAGAGGTTGGGGGATTAATTTATCCAATGAAATCTAATCCCCATTGTTGGAAAGGGTTCTCAACAGAAATCGGCTTCAAGGGCAAGGGCAATATTTTTCTCTTTCCTTCAAAAATTTGGCATTTTTGATAGGCAGTGACCATCTTGTGGATGTCAGAAAAAATGGTAGGCCAGTAGAAACCAACCCTCCTGATATTATTAGCAGTGGTTTTCCAATAAAGATGGCCACCACAGTCACCTCCATGGAATTCCTGCATAACTTTATCTGCATCATGTTTTAACAAACATTTGAGTAAAATACCTCCAATATCTTTCCAATAAAAAACATTTTCCAAAATGCAGAATTCGACAGCTTTCAATTTAATAAATCTTGCTTAGTTTTGGATAAACCAGGAGGAACATTCAAATTAAACAAAACATACAAGATATCTGCATACCAAGGAGAATTTAGGAATGCTTCATCAATCAGTGGAGTCACCGGTTCCTCTTGATCATCTAATGAATGGACCATGTTGATGTCTAGGGCATGAAAATTTGATTCAACCATCAAATTGGCTAATCCTTGGCCTTTAATAAATTTGGTAGGTTTGATTTCCACATCATATTCCAAAATAACAGCAATCCATTTGCCTCTTTTTCCATTAGAACCATTATGTGTTAATATGTATTTGACTACTGCATTGGGCACATAAGCAATAATATGTGAATGTATAATGTCAACTCTGAAATCCTTTAATGCTTTGAGCAAAGAAATTTTCCATGATATTGTATTTCAATGATGCATCTCTCAATGCCTTTCTGAAAAATGCTATTGGTTGTTCATGTCCTTCATTATTTTTTCTGTAATAAAACAACAACAATAGTATGTTCATAAGAAAAAGAAAAAAATATAAAGTCTTTGGTAAAATCTAGGCTAATTAAGACTGGAGCTTTTGTTAATTCTTTCTTGAATAGATCAAAATATCTTTTAGCTTCAATGTTCCATTTAATTTCTAAATCTTTTTAAAGCATGTTGGTTATATTTCTCAAAAGTTTTGAAAAATTAGGTATAAATCTCCTCAAAATTTTGATTTTACCAATGAAAGATTGAAGTTCTTTGAGATTCCTAGGATGACTGATTTTGAGTATTCCTTCAATTATGCCTGGGTCAATTATGATTCCATCTTGAGAAATAATGTGACCCAATAGATTTCCTTCTTCAAGACCAAATAAGGTTTTCTTGGGATTCAGGGAAATTCCAAACTTTCTACATTTTTCAAAAAATCTTCTCAAATGTGCTAAGTGCTCTTCATCGGTTTTTGAATATACAATAATATCATCAAGATAGATCACAATGAAATGGCCAATTTCATCTGCAAAAGCAATTTCCATGGCCCTTTGAAAAGTAGCTCCAACATTCATTAATCCAAAAGTAATTTTCACATACATGAAAGTACACCAAGGAGTAGTAAAAGCAGTTTTGTCTTGATCATCAGGATGTACTAAAACTTGATTATAACCTAAAAATACATCTAACAAAGAGATCTTGCTAGAACCTACTACCCTCTGCAATATGTGGTCCATTTTTGGTAAAGGGTAGTTGTCCTTGAGAGATACTTTGTTCATATTTCTAAAATCGATGCAAAGTATGATTTCACCTGTTTTATTTCTTGTAGGCACAATGTTGGATACCCATTTAGAATATCTGAGTGGAACTATGATTTTGGACTCATACATTTTCTTGATTTCCTTCTCAACCAAAGGCATCAAAACAAGATTTATTCTACATGGTTTTTGTTTAAAAGGTTTTTGATCCTCCTTGATTGGAATCTTGTGTTGTATGATGCTAGTATCATAAGATTTTAATTCCTCATAGCTCCAAGAAAATACATCTATGAATTATTTGAACATAGCTATATATCTTCTTTTTGTAATGATAGGTAGTGATTTTGACAATTTTATGATTTTGGGATTTTTTTTAGTGCCTATGTTACACTCTTCAATGTTTATACCTGTTGGTTCCATTTTGGGTTTCTTGGATACATCATTAAAATCAAACAATTCTTCTAATGGGACTAGCCCTCTAGGAAGGATATTATCCTTGAGTTGTAGTATTTTGAATTCCTCTTTTTCTGGGTCTTTATGTATTTCTGTTTTATGTACAGTTTTATTTGCTGAAATATTTACATTAGAAATAGCAGATTATTTTTCTACACTAATTTGTACATCAAAATGATTGTCTTCTTCACAATCTAGGTCTATATTTCTATCTTCAAATTCATCCTTAGATTGTAAGAAAATTTAAATTTGTTTGTCACTACCAAATACTTGCCAATATCTCATGTTATCTGACACAGAAGGATGATGTTTAACCTCTATTGGGTATTTTTTGTTTGGGTGAGGCAATTGACATGTACTTTCTGAAAAGGCTAAACCATTTTCTAGGACATTTTGATTTATGGGGATAACTGCTAAATCATATTCATCAAATGTTCTTAAGAAATCAAGTACAAAATTTATGTATGCTCTCAACCTAGGATGTTTTGCAACATATTGTCCCTTTATTTGTTTTATGACTAATTCAGAATCACCATGGACAGAAATCCTCTTAGCTCCTAATCTTTTCAACAGTTGTAATCCTAAGAGCAGGGCTTCATATTTTGCTTTGTTATTTGTGCACTGAAAATTTAGCTTATATGAGTGACCTCGTGTACAATTATTCTTTGCATTATACACCCAAATACTTGCTCTTGATATTTCTTTGCCACATGAGCCATCAAAACTCATATTCCAAAGAGGTTCATCTTCAGGATCTTCTTGTATAGTTTGTATTTTACTGTCATGTTTTTCTTTAAGATCATTTTATGCATGGGTAACCTGTGAATTAATGTATCCATCATTATAAAGAATGATGGAATCAAGGTCAGTATGAACATAGTACAGAGGGTAATTGTGTGGGTTTTCTTGACAACTTACCATGTACTTCATATTAAGGTTTCCCTATACAGTCTTCTTGATGGACCAAACACTGGTATTATAGCATAAGTAATGTCCATTTGAAGGGTCCCTTGTAATTTTTCTCCCAATGAGCATGATAGAAGAATGCCATACTTAGGAGGGATGTCAGCAACTACTATATCCTCACTAGAATCTTTGCTGGTATCTGTGCTAGAGTGACACAAATATATTTGATAAGACCTAGACATCTAACTTTGCTAGAATCAAATGAGTACAAATATTTGTAGGGTCTAGTGATTTCAAGGCCAATATTCTCCATAACAACCTTTGGCATAAGATTATGTGATGCTCCTGAATCCAACATGGAATTGTGGATAATTTTTTCATGAACATTGAGATTGACATAAAATGGAGGGACACCTCCTTCTTGGGGTTTACCATCGACTTCTGGCCCAAAAAGGAGTTTAGGTTGATCATCCTTTAAATTAAAAGTATCAGTAACCTCACCTATTTTTAGTACCTTTAGGAACTAAGACCTATACACATTCTTGTTGATCAATTCAGTGAGAGGAATGGATATTTTCTATTTAGCAAGTTCATTCTCAATGCTGATGGTATTTGAACTTTGAGTAGATTTGAAAAATCAATTCTTTCAACCACTACTTTTTGGGTAAATTCAACTTGTTTACTTGTACTAGGAATATCAGTCTGAGAAATTTTGGTAGGAATATCATCTTTTCTCTTAGTACTATTTTCCATGTTCTTCTTTTTTGAGTTATTCACTATTTTCTTTGAATTTTCTATTGTTTTATTGAGATCGGTTTCAGAGACTTTTTTAGCAGTATTTTCTGAATTCTTTTTATTGGAATTGTCTAAGTTTTTCTTTCTTCTAAGGTTATATTGTCTGTGAACCTCCATGATAGCATTCTCAAATCCTTGTTTATAATCATCATATTCCTTAGATTATAACTCTATTTAAGTCAATGAAAATAATTCTTGTTCTTATTGGGTGAGAAAAACAAAGTCATCTTCATTAATTCCCATCAAATTTATCTGATTTTCTTCTACTTCATCAACTACTCCTTCATCCTCATCAGCATAATTCTCTTAGAATGGAGGCCTAATATGCTGATCAGGACCTCTTTTCTCTCTCTGTATTATCTGAGGAGGGTTTCTCCTACGGTTTTGGTTTATGTTTTGAGGAGGTGGTTGATTTTACCTAGGAATATTTCTCTCATTGATTAATCCTGTCCATCATTATTTCCATAGTTATAACTAATGATTCTATTTTAGCATCATATGTGGAAGTTGAATGTTCTTCTATTATAGTGACTCTTCTCTCAGTTCTCATTCTAGATATTTTTGCTAACAAGTTGGCTTCTACAATCACTGCATCCCTTTGCATATCCTCTAATGTGGATGAGTATGTTTCCCTTAGTTGATAATACATTTCTGGTTCAAATCCATATGGGAATTTCACCAATGCTAAACCTTGTGGTAATTTTATGTGAGCAGGTATTGCATTATATAAACTATTGAATCTAGTGCAATAGTCTTGAACACTTTCAACTGGGGCTCTTCTAATGTTTTCATACTCGGATAAGATTTGAAGAGGGTTATTTTTTTACTTCCCACTATTCAATAATGTTTGATAAAATCCAGAAATGTCATTGATATTGTTTTTAGGTAAATATTTGAACCATTTCCTAACTTCTCCACTAAGACTCTAAGAAAACATCCTTAACTTAACACTTTCTTCATATACCTATTGAAGGTCAAAACAATCATTCATTTTTTCAACATGTTTTTGGGAAGTTATAGGACCAGTTCCATCATATAATGTAATTTTTGATTGGTAATCCTGTGGCATAGGTGGTAAAGGTGTTGCTAGCACCAATGGGGCATATGTATCTGCCATGATTGGTGGAGGTGGTGGAGGAAGGTGAACAGTGGATGAAGTAGGATGGATAGTGGGATAAGATGTTTGTGTAACTGTTTGAGTATGGGGATGAACAAAAATAGTGGTGGGGATTGTGGAATTAGTAGGACTAGCTGACTTAAGATGGGAAATTTGAGAGGTAAAAGAAGAAGCTGCTATAGTCAATGCAGCTAATTCTACAGATTTTTGAAGGTAAGCATCATCAACAGTTGTAGTAAACTCTGTTACCAAATCTTGGAGAGTATCAAAATCCTGGAGAAGCTGAATATCAGATTGAATTTGTGAGTAAGCTTCTCTCACTGGACTTTGTTGCAAAATAGATGGATCAAATACTGCATGGTCAGTCCAATTCTCTGATTTGGTCTTGAATAAACCTTGTTCAAAATCTAAATCAAATTGAATATCTTGTATAGTGACAAAGTTTTTAGGGAGGGAATCTTCTCTATGGATAACTCTGCTACTTGTTTGACTTTCAGTTCTAGGAGTCTTTCTTAAAATCTTCTTAGGATTGTCCACTATAGGAGGAGGATTTGGATCAGGATGGGATCTAGTAGATATTCTTTTAGTAGCTAGAATTCAGATCGGAAGCACATACAAACTGATTATTTTCAAAAAATGAAAGAAACCAATCTTACAAAATACTTCTATCATACAATGCTTTTAACCGGGGTTTTTGAATCCGAATGAAAAGACAAAATTTTCAGTTTATTTCCCCAGTATGGTCACCACTATGTTATTATTATATAATTATAAGATTGGCACGAATAATCATAAAATGACAACATCAAAACCACTTTGGAGCCTAGGATCTAGCCCTCCTAGACTCAGAGAGGGATCTCTCTCTAAGATTTAGCTTTGCTTTTAATGTTATCTGATATTAGGCTAGTTAAACTAGTTGTGAAGGTTGATTTTTGATTGATATTTTTGTTGGATGAAGGGACCTGTTTAAACTATTTCCATTAGGATATGGAGTCATAACAAGCTAAGTTGTTGCATCAATTTTTCCAGAGAAATTGCAAGGCAATCTAACTATAGTTACTGGATCTTAAAAACATTATGAATTAAGAGATGAAAGAAGAGTGATTTCAATAGTGGTTAGAAATAAATTAAGTATTTTTTAACCAGACTTCAAAGGAAAAACATTTATATTGTAAACACAGCCAGAATTAAGATGCTCTATGCGGCAAATCTCAATCTTCATATTTCTGCTTTACAATTAGAATTAAATGATACATTGAAATAAATAACAGTGGAAAACATTAAATGCAGTAAAGAAAATACATCACCAGATAAAAATAGCTCAAGAATATTGCAAAATGGTCTTTTATTATTGATGCTCTAGCTCCAAAATTACAATGCTCCAATAAAAAAGCTTACAATCTAGGGTCCAACACCTCATACTGAATAGAAATGCAATATTTAAGTACTTCATATTGATTGCATATCTACATGGGAAATCTGCTATTTATTACAATAATTATTGAAAATTGACAATTGTGACCACGAAGTGGACACGATAGAATATCTATGACATGTGGGAATAAAATCCAGAAAGTTGTTACTATGCATTTTGACTTGTGGTTGTGTTGGAAGATTTAGGTAATCTGATGCCAAAATGTTGAACTGGTACACTGGTCTACATAATTAATTGATTTTCTGAGTTGGTTGTTTTGTTGATGCGCTGAACTGTCACCCTTCTTGGTAATCACACAATTTCTCCCACTGCCGTACATTCGTGATTTTGATCCTGATTAGCTTCATATAAATCTCATCTGTCTCTGTGTACTTCACAAAAGTTGGCCTTAACTGGAAAATATCCTTGATTTCATGTTGTATGTACAAATCATTTTCCATAGCCTCTAAGAAGGCTCTTCCAGTCATTGAACCTTTAATTCCTGCAAATTTTGTGGCATATTTGGAAATCTCTTTCATTTTATTGACATAATCCAGCCTGTGCATGAGCTTATCATTTATCACAAAAAGAGATGGCAATCCGATTTTGGTTAGTGGTTTGATTCTATTGAAGAATATGCTGACACCAATTTTAACTAATGAGACTTTTCTTCTAACTGTGTGACCAAACTCTTTTTGTTGAGTATCTTTTTTACCTCTATGATGGTTGTTGTTCTGTCCTCCACTCCTAGTGGTTCCAATTCAAAACTACTCTTGGAATTAAAGAATTTGATGATATTGTTTGTTGTTTCAGGCATGCCTGTCAGCTCTCTATTTGTTTTATCTATGGCATCACTCACTAACCCAATCAGATCTGTCTGTTCAAATATTATCTAAATATATGACCATATTTCATTCATGGAGTCAACAATGCTTGTCCAAATAATCTCTTTTTCCTGGCCAATAATTTTTCAAATAGAAGCTTCACTTTTTTCCTTAATCAGTATTTCGATCTATTTTTGAGCTCTCTGAATTTCTATCTCATGTGATTCGTCAGACCTCACCTTCAGATCCTTTAGGGTGTTGATTTCTGTTTCTAGTTTTTTAATTTCCTATGACTGCAAAGTCATGTTCTCCATGGCATTAGCTAGCTTCTCTGCACCACCTGATGAGCCTATGGTTGTTGGTGTTGTTGTAGGGATGGATGAAATTGGGACAACCTCCAATGGAACAATGGCCATTTCTGTTGCTTTATCCTTTTCTTTCACCAATTTTTCCATCTCTTCTTCCATCTTCTTTAGCTGTGTAGACTGATCCATGATTAACTTCATCATTTCAGATTGCTGTGCTTCATTCTCCTCAATTTCCTTTGTCAATGGGTCTTCAGTTGCTGACAGTTTGAGTTGTTTCCTGAGGGTTGCTATATCATCATTTTTTTTCAATATCTCTTCCACAACTTCTACATTGGTTGGGTCATACCCAATCTTTAATACTAAATACTCCAGATATTTGATCCTTGTATCTTTGGCTAGAGAAGGGATATTCTCCATTTCTAGTTTTGATTGAAAGTTAACCAAAGATACTTGTAGTTTAGACAAGATCACGGTAGTGCTTGTCATTGTGGAGTAAATCATTTCTCCAATTTTCTTATGCATCTCCATCTGGTCTATTGGATGGATGTCTTTCACATCAAATTTAAAAGCAGTGTGCTTGAAGTCTACAGGTTTTTTAGGCTGAGAGATTTGTGCTTCTAGGAAAGCCATTCTCATATTTCCTTTCTCTGATTCAAAGGCTAATAAAATCCTACTCTATGAACTGCTTGTTTACTTCCAGAACTGGTTGTAGGTGCTAGTTTTCAGGATCTCATTCTTTATTTTGATTTCTCTGAATGTATCATAGATGTACTCCTCCTTTCACCCTATAGTAGCAACAGATGTAGGAGTTTGCAAGTTCTGCAGTTGTAATGGAATGGTGGATGAAGATGTAGATAATATGGTTTGGCCACTTGCTGGAGATGAACTTGGAGAATCCCTGATTGTGATGACTGTCTGTTTCTCTTCCTCACTACTTTGATCAATGTCCATGTGGAATCTATCTATATTTCTATACTTCATTTTAAATTTTCTGTTAGATGTATTAGCCTCCATATCATATTGATCATCCCTTGGCCTCTTCCTTGTTGTCTCTTTCTCTGGCTCTTTTCCCTTGTCTTCTATTTTATGATTTTCCTGTGGAGTAGGGGTTTGAATACTTGACGTGGAGACCACTTGTTCTTCAGCCTCCTGCCATGTATTTGCTTCCCACTCTGCTTGATTCATAAAATTCTCTATCTCAGGCCTGTTGGTGTGGATGTATGGGGTTGATTTGTTCTCTACCCTTTTCTTGGAGATGATCCCCAATGGATCATATGACTAAGTGAAACTGTGATTGAATTTCATGTCCCTCGACATCTTATCAGCCTTTTCTATTACAAATAAAAGGACCAATTTGGGACTTGATCCTAAATTGAGATTTCTTCTTTGCAGATACAAAGTGAACCTCATCTGCGTTGATCATCTGCCTTATGTATTCCAGGGAAAAGATCCTCATGGAGAAGAACTTTGGCAACTTGTAGGGGGGGAAATCACACCCATAGATTCTGATCTCAGTATAGTTTTGGTACAAGTACCAATATCTAGTTCTCACTTGATCTGATAACTGCATATTTTCTTAATTTCCTCATTAACCCTTGGGTCTGTTGTACTGCTGAGTATACTCATTGTTGGATGTACAAATGAATCAAAAAAACTCTTGTATGTATAATCCTTTTGATCCTTCATTAACATGTTTATCCAAAAGATGATTGATTGAGGCTGAGAGTCATCATTAACCTTTGTCATTGTAAACTAGAATCTGTTAGCCTGAAAATAGACAAACATATATACCAAAACTGAAGTGTATTTGAACACTTCCTCTATGTGAAACTTTAGGAATTGATCATGGATGCAATTAGCTAAGAATTGTCTAAAGTTGAACATGATTGAAGGCTTTTAATCAGATGAAAGAATAGATGGAAAATACATCATGGCCTCATCTATCCAATGACATGTATGGTACCCTAGAAAATATGAGAAGAAAATGACAATATGTTGGATTCTATCAGGGAAAGTGGATGAGGGATCTGGAGGATTATTTTTTGGTAGTGGGGCATCAATAGCCATGAGAATCTCTAATGTTTTAACTCTGCTGGCAAATTCTAGCTTTTGGTACATTTCTCTAAGGGCCTCATAGGAAAATGGGATGGTTTCTTCAACAGTGGGGGCCTCCATCATCTGCTAGATTACTTGGGCACTGACAGTGAAAAGGACTTCTCATGTTGGGGCTACTACAACTCTTTGATTGATGTCATAACAAGCATGAAATTTACTCACAAATTCAGGGCAGCTTTGGTTCTTAGGGAATATAAAATAGGGCAATTTAGTCTCCCACACTAGAAAATTTGGCGCAATTTCCGACGGCCACTTCGTCGCTATTCCGACACATAGTCTTCGCAAGAGCGACAGTTCAAGGATGCGCAAAACGTGGTTTGCCATAACGTCGCAATTCTGACGCACTGAAAAATTGTCGCACTACCGACACTTTTTTCGTTGCTTCCAAACAAGCGTCGCTCTTCCGACGTTTCCCAAACCGTCGCGCTTCCGACGTTTGTAAATTGTCGCAATTCTAACGAAATGTGGTCCGAATTTTTGAACGTCGCTCTTCCGACGTTTGTAAACTGTTGCAATTCCGACGAAATGTGGTCCGACGTTTTGAGCATTGCTCTTCTGACCTTTGTAAATTGTCGCAATTCCGACGAAATGTGGTCTGACGTTTTGAACGTCGCTCTTCTGAAGTTTTTATACTGTCACTCTTCTGACGTTTTTATGTTGTCTCAAGACCGATGCATCCCAAAAGCATCGCAATACCGACGCATTCCAAAAGCGTCGCAATACCGACCCTAGGAAGACTGACATAAATCGTTCAAGACGTTGGAAGATCGATGCTTACAAAGCATCGGTATACCGACGGCGGGTTCAATTTAAAAAAAAAAAAATGAAACTTTAAAATAGGACAGTAAATCTCCAATATTTGTTATGAATTGTGGGCATTCCAATGACCGTGAAATATTAATATAATAAACCACCCCGTAGCGCTTCGACTATAAACAATCATATAAACATGGCTCTGTATTTCAAAAAACAAGTTTAAAATAGAAACAGGGCAACATTTTTTTTTTCCAATTGTTATGAACATAATTCAACTGTGAAATATTAATATAATAAACCACCCTGCAGTGCTTCAACTATAAACAATAATTTTTTTTTCACAAGAGAAAAAACGTTGTTTTGAATATATTATATGAAGTAAAACAGTCCATGAAGTCATTACATTTTCACATCTGAAGATTGGAACCCAAATATCCATCCAGAAAAGTGGAAGTCCCACCCCAGACAATGATAGGAAAATACCCCATGTCACATACAGGGACATGATATAAAACCCAGTAACGGTCCACATGGAGATTATCTACAAATCTGAGAAAGCATCCAAATATGCCCGAGGCATCTATAAGAAAGTGAAATAGCAGTATGTAGAATAGTAAAGCAACAGATAGAGTACAGACGTCCATTGTTCCAAATACAAATTAAAGTACCCAAAATCCTTGAACAGAGAAAAACGCTAATCATGTGAGGAGTGTGATATGTCCAAAATATAAAAATACCATCAGACCATATCAATAAACCAACATCGCTAGTTTTGAAGGCAGAGTGATAACCTGTCAACACATAAAATAGTATCATAAAGCGGATACAAGAAATGTGCAGAGACATGTACTGTTGATATACGCCTCACACAAAAAGCATCCATGATAGAGAAAAAATATGTATAAACCTAGGGTCGATTGTATGTTCTAGCTCGCTTGTTCCCGGAAATAAAAACCATCTGCAGAAACCCAGGCTCGCTTGATTCCAAAATTGGTAACCATCTGTTGCATCCAAGATGTAAGGTTCAGGCTCACTTGTTTCCATTAGTAGCCCGCTACAACATCTACCCTGGTCATAGCAAAAAGGTTCCTGTATTTATACAGAGAAAGAGTATAATACGTAGACCATATAAACATGGCTCTGTATTTCAAAAAACAGGTTTAAAATAGAAACAGAGCAACATTTTTTTTTTCCAATTGTTATGAACATAATTCGACCGTGAAATATTAATATAATAAACCACCCCGTAGCGCTTCGACTATAAACAATCATATAAACATGGATCTGTATTTCAAAAAACAGGTTTAAAATAGAAATAGGGCAACATTTTTTTTTCCAATTGTTATGAACATAATTCGACCGTGAAATATTAATATAATAAACCACCCCGTAGCACTTCGACTATAAACAATCATATAAACATGGCTCTGTATTTCAAAAAACAAGTTTAAAATAGAAACAGGGAAACATTTTTTTTTTCTAAGTAAAGTTAATCTATTAACAGTGGGAATAAAATTACAACATGACTTTAGTCAAAAACATTGCCCAGACTTATGGCAAATTTGTCATCAAAAAATCAAAAAAGAAGACTTCCCTCATACAGGGAAACCAGTATTGAACATTTACATAATTCAAAAATATTACAGAGGTCCAGCACAGTAATATAATCTAAAACATGCCCAATTAAGTGGGCCTGCGAAGCAAGAAAACCAAATTAACAAAACTACTCCTCCGGTGGTTCCTCGACAATTCGGCACCATCCTTCGGAAGGTCTAGGATTGCCAGGTTCTATCTCCACATTCACGCCACTGCTCCCCTCCTGAAGGCCCGAATGCTGGCCAGATTTTTCTGAGCTCAGACCCGTCGGACGGGTGCATTGTTCCTCCATTTGGGCCTCCTCACAGAAAACCACGGTGATTGAAGCTGTGATTCGTGGGCGGTTCAGAGAGAAATTAAAGGAAAAAAGTGCAGTGCGCGTCGTGGGAGAAGGTGAAGCGGTGGGGAAATGAGGAGCAGGGGAGCCTATACGGTGGCCAGATCCTAGAACCCGACCTCGCCCACTTCTAGTGTTTGGATAGCGACCTGCGGAATAATCACTAGACTGGGAAGAGGACTCGGTTGAGGGGCTATAGGGAGCATGAAGGGGTTGACCTCTAGTGATCCCCCTGCGGCAACGCATCCTATGACGCAGGCGAGGCATGGGTGCAGTCTCAACAGTGGGCACAAGATGAGACGGAGAAGCAGGATTCCAAGAAACCGAGGAAGACAGACACAAACTAGATCGAGAGAAATGTAGATGTGCACCAAGGTCTAAGTAGCAGTTCAGCTGGCCACTTCTCCTTCTCGTCATAGTGAGCAAGCAGTGTAACCC
The DNA here is from genome assembly GCA_034641835.2 of Pinus albicaulis. Lineage (NCBI taxonomy): Eukaryota > Viridiplantae > Streptophyta > Pinopsida > Pinales > Pinaceae > Pinus > Pinus albicaulis. Next base: position 1,858,297,625 of record CM076575.1, on the reverse strand, counting down.
AGCAACCGGAGATCCTCTGCAATTCAAAGGTTGCGGCTTGTCTGAAAAACCATAGCAAAATGCCATTTTATCGACCCGACTGCAATGCAATCGAAGAATGCCCGTCATAATTAATCTCTCATTAATGAAAGCTGAAGGCCGGATCATATTGGAGCATGTGGAATCGCTAACAGGAGTGGAGGTCCGATCTTGAACAGTGTTAAAACTTAATGCGATTTGATGTGAAAATTTTGGAACTTAAATATTGGCTAATTGAACAACGTTAAAACTTAATGCGATTGATATGAAATCACCACATCTAGGTCCCATCGCCTTAAACGCCATCGAATGCACCCGCATCCGGGAACAGGGAAACTTTTGATTGAGGACACGTGGCAGAAATTGATTGGAGCGGGCCGCTCGCGCAGTGGAAATCCGGACCCGAAAAATATTAGGGCGAATTTGATAAGAAATTCACGTCACAACTCTCCCTCCGTACGCCAGCCCAACTTCGGACCCAAAAAATATTAGGGCGGAATTCATTTGGTTTTCGCGTCACAAAATTGGCCGACGTCAGCAGGCTATTTTGGAACGCGAATTTGGTTTGAATTATGGTTTATCGCCGTTTGAAGTCCGGCGGGCTGGACTTAAGAACAATTTTGTTTGATCCCATCTTATAAAATTTGTGTTGGTTTTCTTTGATAATACACATATTTATAATAAATCATGGGAATACCACACTAAACATGTGGAAAAGCTATATAAATTATTGAGAACAATCATTTTTATGTAAAAATATCCAAATGTGTTTTTGGGAAATAAGAATTCGAGTATTTGGTTCATATTGTTTTAAAGGAAGGAGTGAAGTTGGAGCCTCAAAAGATGCAAGCTATTACAAAATGACCCATTCCTAAGAAAATCAAGGTTCTTAGAAGATTTTTTAGACTTACATGATATTATTGATCATTTGTTAAGAATTATGCATGCATTTCAAGTCCACTCACATATCTCTTGAAGAAAATATCATTTATATGGAATGATGAGGCTACTTTGGCATTCTCTCTTTAATGGATGCCATGTCTTCTACACCAACATCGGTTGCACCTACTTTTGGTAAAACATTCATAGTAGAGTGTGAGGCACTAGGACAAGGAATTTATGTAACATTAACACAATAAGGGATATCATTGGATTTTAAAAGCAAGGAATTCAAAGAAAATATTTGGTGAAATCTACGTATGAAAAATAAATGGAAGCAATATTACATGCAATAAAAAATGGGGATAGTATATCATTGGGAGGTACTTTAAAGTCAAGATATACCATGATAGCATAAAGTATTTTTTGAAGCTATGATTTTCATTAGAAGATTAGCAAAAATGAGGAGAAAAAATTCAAAGTTTTAATTTTGAGATAATCTGCAAAAAGGGTAAGGAAAATTTAGTACATGATGCTCTTTCTAAAATAGAAGAGGTCTCAAATTTATATCTAATTACATTTTCTATTCCTAGGTGGCTAGAAGAAGCTTGCCATAATGGAAAAATGACAATAGTACTAAACAAAAACTAAAATTTATAAAGGATGGGATGAACTCTATGGAGCATTGGGAGTGAAAGAGAGATATACTTTGGTGCAAATGTAGAATATTTTTATGCACACAAGCATATTTGAATAAACAAATATTAAGGGACTCCCATGTCTCTCTGATGGTAGGACGCAGGGTTCCTTAAAACATGTCAAAGGATCAAAAAATATATTTTTGGAAGGAATGAAGAAAGATATTCAAAATTTTGTAAGAGAAGGTCAGGTTTGCATAATAAATAAAAGAGAGATAGTAAAATCTCTAGGGTTACTTCAACCATTCCACATACATATTCAAAGACTAGAAGATATACCAATAGACTTTATTACAGGTTTACTGAAATATAAAGGTAAGTATTACATTTTTGTGGTCATTTATATAGACAAATTTTGTAGATTTTTTTTGTAGAGCTCAAAGTACATAAACAACAAGCCAAGTGGAAGAAGTGTCCGTGAAAGAAATTCATAGTCTTCATGGTTTTCCTAAAGTAATAGTAACAAGAAACTTTTGGAAATAATTATTTAATATGAGTGGAGAAACACTAGCTGCCATGAGTTCTACATATCAAACACAATCAAATGGTCAAAAAAAAATAGTTAACAAATGTTTTTAAGGTTATCTACAATGTTACTCTTTAGAAAAGCAATCTTAATGGATGAAGTGGGTTCGTCAAGGAAGAATGGTAATATGATAATACCTATCACACATCTACTAAAAGTTCCCCATTTAAGGCCCTTTATGTATATCCAACTCCTAGTATCTCATACTTTTTGCAAGATAAGTCCAAAGTATAGGAAACAGAGTCACATATGGAAAATACTAAAGAAACTTTGAAAATTATTATGGAAAACCTTCAAATGATATGACACATGATAAAACAACAAGGGGAACAACATTGAAGTGAAAGATAATTTGAGGAGGGTAATTGGGTATTTTTTAGATTATAGCATTATAAGCAATCTTCATTCAAGAAAAAGAAGAATAAATAATTAGCTCAAAAATGTTATGGCCCTAAATAATTATTCATAGGATTTCACAAGTGGTATAGAACTTATATTTTCCTTCTTCTTGCATTCATAAGGTTTTTCATGTATCTTGCCTAAAAAAGGTTTTGGGAAAAAATATGCCAATGTAAATAGAACTTCCAAAATTAGATGAAGAATGAAAGTTGATTCTTGAACCACAAAAAGTTATAGATAAGCATTCTGTATCTCTTTGACATATAACCATTATGAAGTACCTAATCAAGTGGAAGAATATTCCTCTAGAAGAAGGGACATGGTAAAATGATCAATTCGTGATGAAATACCCACGGCTAAAGGGTTCGTTTGAATTTTTGACAAAGGTTTTGTTATATGTTTTATATAACGCGTGGCAGAATAGTTTTATTGTTTGTTAAGGTCCCACATAGTGATCAAATTTGAAGGGCAGGTCCAAATTTCAATTAGAAGGGCATATATCTATGTCACCCTTCCATAATGAAAATCTTAAAAAAAAAACTTTTCAATTGACCACAATAAATTATTTTTACATTTCATTTTCAGAAAGACAAAACCATCAATCTTTATATTAATAAAATACTGTTACATATACAACAATGAAGAAGGCTCCATCTTTCATTGCTTAAATATCTCATTGGAAATGTCAACATAAGTCTTGAAGACACTATTATAAGAATTTGGATACATACCACTGGGATATAGGAGATTCTTATGTGTCGATTGTGTAATGCAATTTTGACTTTGTCTCACAAGGAGCAGCAACATGGAGGTCTGGATTTTTCTTATAGAAATTTTTTATTATTATTTGAAATGTTGTTTATAGATATGAAGACAACAATGAAATTATGAGCATGGTGGACAATTAGTCAAGCTCATGATGCCAAACCATGATGATGTAAGTTTGGAATTTAACATTTTTACATGTTAAAGACAAATAGTCAAAATCACTGATAACTTAGTATGCCATAATTAATAATCATTCCTTGTTCACTTTTGTTAATAGGTTTATGTCACATGATGATCTCTCTTCTCTGGCATTTACTTGTATTGAAGATCACTATTCTAGGAATAAGGAGTTATTTTCTCCAAAAATAACCCTAGCCAAACATTGACAATGCATCAAGGATATCTTTTTATGCTTCATAAGTACATATGTTCTACTTCTAAATCATGTCTTGGAAGTGGTTGTTTTGCTGGAAATTATTCACCAGTTGGTTTCATACCAAATTCTTTTTCTCATTTTCAACATCCAATACATGAAAAAGATAATGGTTTAAAACAACATAAATATTTGAAATTTTGCAAGAATTGTCTGGCACACTTTGAATATGAATTTTGAAGTCAAGTGCATGATGCTGTATAGGATCATGTGTCATTTTGAATACCAAATGTTTCACAAGAAACTTCTCAACATGCTACCCTGCAGTAAGGATTAAATGACAATATTGCATCAAATATTTCCATAATAAAAGTGCACCTCGGCCATAAGACTAAACAACTACAAATGTTGTAGATCTAACAAGACCACACAATCAAATGTATTCCACAAGGCCAATACCGTATGAAAAATGAAAAGGAGTTTGCAACCAAAAATACCTTAGGCAACTAATTCAATTAGATACACCAAACCATCAGCAAAAAAGAAAACCAGCCTACTCAAAAGGCAAGCGTTTACCTCCTTTGACAAAATTTTGAGTTCCGAAACAAGGGCCTTTATTGTCTTGTCAATGCCCCTAGTAATTTGAACGGGGTTTGCACCTGCTGCAACAACCTAAACAAAAAGGTTTTATTTCAAATTATTTTCCACAAATTTAAGATACAACCATTGTCAGTTTTGTATTTCCTAACAAGCTCATAAATTTTGACAAAAGAACCAAATTTTTTTAATACCTGATAGAAATTTTTTCACTCAAAAACTATCTTAGACTCAATAAGCCCAACCCAAAACTAAAAAACCAAACACCATAAGACCCTACAAAAATGAATAGATGATATTAATCCAGTACTATCGACAAAAAGTTACCTTTACACCCTCACTTATTAAACCATGTGCTGTTGAATGTTAACTTCAACTGCTGCAGCAGAAGGATGGATGCAGCAACAACATTTTTTTTTTGAGGTTGCTTGCACGCTATCCAGAAATTTAATTCAACATTTAAAATTCCTACAAGTTTTTTTTTGTAGACGGCCGCAGCCATATTTCTGTACAGGATTGTGTTTAAACACAACAACCAACATTAACGCAATTCACCAACCAGAAATTAAACAAACAGAAATTTACCTGCCAGTTTTGTAAATTCAAAAAGAGGACACGTGGAGCATTAATATTGGATCTCATGAAATTGAAGGGAATCTAAAAACCTGAAAACCGGACCCGAATTTTTTATAAGGCACATTGGATTGAGAATTCGCATTACAAATTAGGCAGACGTCAGCATCCCATTTTGGAATGCAAATTTGGTTTGAAATTCAATCTATTCAAACTTTTGAAGTCCAACGGAAAGGGTTCTTTAATGTTTTGATAGTTTAATTTTATATATGCTTTAATATATACATATGTTTTAAACATATGTTATATATATATCATATGCGAAATGAAAGGTGGGCCATAGAATTTAGTTTTAATTTTATTTTTTTAAAAAGAGGGTTTATTATAATATGTTTTATATGTTACGTCATATAAAAATAAAAAGGACAAAAAAGCTTGGTAGTTTTTTTTATAGACAGTACGTAAATTTTTAATGACACAGTAGTGTGTAAAAAGTGAAAGACTCAGTGTAACTTTTTAAGTGTGTATGCACAGCAAGTGTGAAAGTGAAAAACACAGCAGAGTGTTTTAGAGACAGAGTATGTTTGTTTTGAACAGACAATGAGCTGGTTTTATGCACTGCGTTTTGTAGCAGTCATAATTTTGTAATCCCTCTCAGTGAGGAAGAAGTGTAATAGTTTTTTTTTGAGTTATTGAAGGGAATAGAGGTTTGTTTTCAAAGTATTGAAACTCTGTCTCCTGTCAAAGAAATTTTTATTTTCTGTGTTAGAGGAAGGGAGATTTATTCTCCATTCATTGTTCTGGAATTTTTCAATATTCCAACATGTGCAAGAACAACAGATGTTGTGGTTCCATCCCCAGCTAAATCATTTGTCTTTTCCATAGCTTGCCTTACCAACTTGGCCCCAATATTTTCAACTGGGTCCTCTAATTCAACCAATAAAAAGGCCAAAACCATAGCATTGAGATACATTTCATTACATTGTCAATAACAATAAAATTTGACTCAACCATAACCCTTTCCTTTTATTGTTGTGAAAAGCTTTATGCATTACTCTAATGTGGCTAGTCCATAGGCCAAGTAGACCACTAGGTAACAAATATGTTTCCTTTCACCTTTGAGTTTTCAAATTATGCCTACCAAATCTAAGACATTTAAGAGGAGGAACTAATACAACGTTAAAAAGAAAACCAGAGCACACATCTACAAATTACCTCCTTAGCTACTGTCACACCATCATTAACTATTTTTGGAGAACCATGCTTTCTCTCCAAGACAACATTTTGCCCTTCGCCCCAAGGGTGACTCCAACAAGATCAGCAATTTTGTTCACACCGCCTGCAAGACAAATTGACAATGCTTTCGGTAAGTGTGCAATTGAATGCCAGACCATATGCCAAAACAACCCTCCATGAAAAATTAAAATAACACATTAAAATCGAATATAAGTGGACAAGGAAAGATCCACAGCAGTGAAGTTTCACGTGCAGGTGACCTTCCTTTAAACATAATTTTTTCTCTGACCTGCAATTTTTTTGTCACTGAGCCATCCTTGTTGAAGTACAACTCCTTTTCCATAGCTCTTTTATTAACTACCTTCTCTCTATCGCATAATCTCAGAGTCCCTCTTCTGCTTGAGCGATTAAAGGAAATGGGTGAAAAAACTAAAAGAGAAGACAATTGTCTGCCATAATTATCAAACATTGCACCCAACTTCTTCCCCTTTCCATTGTTACCCAATGAGGTAGATGTGGCAATTGTTGTCATACTGCCCAAAGCAGAGGCCATATTCTCTTATCCTGAATATAGAATTACAAGATCTTCATATTAGTATGAACCTTATAAAACATGACTCCCATTGCTAAAAACCACTTTTAAGTTGTAACAGGCAAACTAAACAACTATTGCAACTTTTGGAAACTTCTAGAGCATTAAGAGAGAAACAACCAAAGAGAAATACAACCAAAATCCTCATTTTAATGAGACCGTACTATATATTTGCATTAAGATAATAGAAAGAAATCACGACTATATTAAGGCCAACACAAAACAATCTTTAACTAGTGTCTCTCGCGGCCTTCAGGTTGCCATGCTAGAGGTTGCATATTTTTAATTTAAATTCTTGACCCCTCGTGCCCATCTATGAATGCATCCAATGGGATATCTACATCAAATGCTCCTTTATATCCCCAAAAACAAATTCCCTACTACAAGAGCACCAGTATTGATGGATCACCCCACACCCTCCCACCCACTAGAAACGGTGAAAAAGGAAACCCGAGAAAACTTCTGAAATATCTCAAGATGACTATATGGGTGGTTCTTATGAATCAACCAACCATTAAAAACATGCTCATCAATCCAAACCATGAGTATTATGTGACGATATTCAAGCAGGCACTGAATCAGATTTCTGAAGCTATGTTAGAGAAACCCTAAACTCTCACTGAAAAAATCAAAATATACTCAGAAACAAAGATGATCACACTCTAGGTAGCCCTGGAGGCTATTTGGGGGTGATGATTCCAATAGGTCTCAATGAACTGTTGCCCTCGCCGGGGAATACTATTGCAGTGGAATTTGATACTATTTTGGATGTTGAATTCCACGATCCTAATCGAAACCAGTACCTTCAGCTCCAGTACCTGTTCACAAAAGAGGGTGCCATAGTCATTCATGCATGCAGAGAGGGTGAATTGCAGGCATTGCAACAAGAGGTGTTGTTGTTGTTGCATTGGCCACTAGATTGTTTGTCTGGTTCTGTTACAAGCGCAAAGTATTGAAAAGGATAGACAAATTTAGTTCAGATATTGTGAAATTTCCTCGAAAATTCACCTACAAAGAGCTCAGCAATGCTACGAAAGACTTTTTTTGAATGTGATTGATAATTGATAATTGCAAGCAAGGGTAATCCCCTTGTGAAACCAAAATTTCTAAGCATTTTCTAAAACCTGATGACAGAGTCATTGTAATGAACAAGCACCTAGGTCCATATTACGTCCAAATCTACCAAGCATCAAGATCTATAAAAAAAATCCACAGTATCTGCGAACTAAGAAGAAGAGGCAGAAAATGTGTTCTGCTTACTTGTTCGAATAGTGGTTGGGGTTTACGTCACGGAAAAAATTTGACAGAGCCCATGTAGCATTTCTTATCATTGAAATTCCAGCAGTATCATTCAACTAGGCAAGCACCTGCCTTAGAGCTCCATGACTGAGGGAAAGATCCCTAAATGTTGCAGAGTCTCCAGCAATATTTCTCAAAGCCCAAACAACCTTACACGAACACCAGTTGAACTCAAAGTTGGGTACTATTTTTTTAAATCAAATTCCAAAATTATAGACATATAAAGATAGTTGGGAAGAATTGGCATGCTCAAACAACGAGGTGATGCAGGAATGACATGAGGGAGAAAATATCAGAAAAGCCCCAAATCTGGAGAACTAAAGCTCATCACCAACTTGAGATTGACAACTTTACATGATGTAACCTATGAAATCGTAAATGGAGAAATCATAGTAACAATAAAGTAACCTATGTAACAATAAAGTCGGATTCATCCTGGGAGTGGTAATGGGAGAAATCATAGTGAACAACAGGAAACATGTAGAGTTGCTTACAATCAAATAGATGAAAAAACACATACAAAAAACTAGATAATAATCATGAACAAGCTTAATATTGAATTATGAACTATAAAGGAACTTACAAAATTTGACATTACGAACCTAGTCAAGCGCACAAGCAAAAATATCCTGGACATGACCCTGGTTGACAAGTTGCATTGCTCATGATGCAAGAGGATTTGTACCTGCACTGCCAAGTCAATCAAAATCCATCATTATCTATACAATAAATAAAAGTAATTGATGTAGTATTTTTTACTCTAAGATGCATTCTTATGATAATGTTAGAACATATGTTGAAAATGTCAAAACATACATGAATAAGCTCCTCTTCGTTTCAAGAAAAATTTATTGGAGTCGCATGAACTTGGAACAAGCCTCCCACGATCTGAAAGAGTAGAAACTAAGTCAATAGTGACTTTTTTGTTGTTACGCTAGATCGAGGGATGTTTGCTCCAAGATTAAATCACTCCAATAAATTATTCTCTACTAAAAAAGGTGAACCACATGAAGGTGGAAGCTCTTATGGCCCCTCCCCCCCCTTCCCCCCTCACATCACTCTCAATTCCCCAATACCCAATCTATATTTCATTTTTTACTTTCATGAGCATAAAAAAAAATATTCAATAACTAATTAAAAAACAATTCAACAAAAAATACGCAAGGAAACATTGAAATTAATGCTTGACATAAAAATAGTATGATAAATGAGTTTTTTATATAACGCAAAAAACGTTCCAAGTATGGTAACGTTTGTCTTATAATAATACAATATTTTACATTATCAATTTTTCTTTTTCTTCTTCCTATTTCTAAAGCTCCTAATTACATCATCAATATCATCGTGCTCTGCTCCTGTTTCGTGCCTTTCGACCCGCATTGCTGACCTAGTTGCGTAGTCACGATGTCTGGTCTCATCCAGTGACGGGGCATCGCCTACAAAAACAAATAATATTAAATTTTAATTGTCAGTTTTTAAATATCATTGAACTAGTTCGGTAATATTAATAAAAAAAATTGCAATGAGTTTATTTACCTAGTGCACTAGTTGTCACCGTTGGGACTGTTGCCATGTCTTCCTCTCTGGTGGTAAGATCCTCAAGGGAAACATTCTCTGTCATTTAAAAAAAAAACGTTATAAGGACAACCATCAAGGTATAATTAGAAAAAATTATAAGTGGAAATTAATTACCGTCACGGCCCTCACTGATAGTAGCATTGTCGGACTAGTCCCCACTACAATGATCAGGTTGCACGTGAAGATCATCTACATCTGGCTCTAAAACTGGGTTATTTGCCTCGTCGGTAGTGTTGATCCCCTGATTTAAACAAATTTTTTAGACATTAAATTTATGGATGAAAACAAACATATTGAAAGGTTAATTTTTTACCTTATCAGGCATTCTGGACCTTGGGACCTGCCCCAAGCTTCTGCGACGTTCAACTACTGCTTGATAGCCGAAATGGAAAGCGATATTTTTATCTTCCTCTGTAGTTTTTGTTCGGAATTCATCACCCTACATTACATATGATTGTGTATTTTTAATCATATTTGATAGGATTACAAAAACGTTGGAAGGCGATACAATTAATTATAAGATGTTTAGCTACTTAATTACAATTCTTGCGGCTAATTTCAAGTAGTTGCCCTGGCCTAACTTGTGATGGCCCTTTTTTTCAATCTTAGCTTTGGTTGCCTTCGAGGTGTCAGGAAACCTAGCATCAAAATATTGAAGTCATATATGACGTAGCACACTTTTATTTTAGACATAGAGAAAATTAAAGCTATTGAATTAAAGTTGTAATTTACCTTGCGGGTCCAGTTGGCATTTTTCCTTCTTTCTTTGCCCTTTTCTCTTTTCCGTCATGGATGAGTGCTCTCCACTCACTCTCTGGAACTATGAGAGGACGCTCATATCTAGGGTTAAATTGCAATTGTGTCCTATAGGTGTCCCTGGTATATTTCAAATATTTGCCGGCTACCCGAGCCACCGCTGTTCTGTCAAATGTGCCGACCCCAAAAAGGGCTTCTAGATAATCTAGAAGTTATTTTTTCAGGTTGGAACTCTGGGAATTCCACCCTTTGTGTATTTTTGGGCCAAAAATTACCAACACATGGCTCTCCAGATACCTGTAGAGCTCATTGTTTCCTACACAGAAAAAAAGAAGAAGATATTATCATTAATTTAAAAATAAAAATCATGATAAATATGTTTTAGATAAAGTACATGAAATAGTTAAAATATTAAAATTTACCTGGGAGTTGTACATACTTTATAGGGACACCTTCATCGTTCACCAACAACGTGCCATTAATGGTCCCTGTGGAGCTGACACGTGTAGCTCCAGGAAACACAATAATGTAGTTGGCCATATCAGCCTCATCACTACCAACAGATTCAGCGGTTGGCTGGGTGTCTGCTTGGGTAGGGTGTGTTTCTTGGCTGGCACCTAAAGGAGTAGAAGGTGTACGAGAGGGTTGCTGGGCAATCTCTTGCCCTTGTGTCCCACTACCACCAACACCGGGTTCAGCTGTAGAAATATGAATAATAGCTGAATTATTCACCGAGATTATCCTGATTACACACTATTTGAGCTTCATGCATAATACATAACATCTTCTACCATTGATCATCAATTTGCGGAATTAGAAGCGATGCATGCGCACATTAAAGCATAATCAAGCACACATATAAGACGATGTGTAATGAGAGCTTATAGCTGAAAAACCCCAACTATCGTATGTTATGATGATGAAGAACATGTAACAATACACTGCTTCAAACTCCTCACAAGCTCTCGGCTATCTCCAGTTGTTGCCACTAACTAGTATGGGATATGTGACGAATCACAGGTTCAAATCTCCTCCACAAGTCTGCTTGCCTCTACTGCGCAATCCAAGATGAGAATGAATGAGATCCAAGTTTGAATCCACCTGGCTTGTACTGCGCAATCCTCATTGGAAATCTCAATCAATGTGTGTGCAAATCTCATGCACAGCCATAGTCACAACTGATAGTAGACTCACCCTTTCACCCACCTCTAACACTGGTCTCCACTGAACTGTCCATGCATTGCAGTTAACTGATGTGTTCTTTAGTTGATTTATGAGTTAATAATTGGTGAATTAATTAATAATTAATTCACACCACTCATCACTAGTGTATTTATCAGTTAGACTAAATACAACTAGTTCAACTAAGTTAAACCGAACACAACTCCACCAACTGTCTCATCAACTCCACCAAACTCTGCCACATGAGTTCTAACTGAATTCAACCATGCAATAGCTCAACCAAACCCTAGGAATAGCATAATTCCTTATGTCAGCTGCATGTGCCACATCCGTAGCTCGAACTGAAGTGCTCCAAGAGGATAAGATAATGTTTATAGTCCAAATATTATTAAGAGCTAATAATATTCGACTGATCTATTTTTAGACTGGCAGTCTAAAAATAGACTCCGCCCAGTATGTATAAAAATAATGGTCCATCTATTTTTACCAACTTGACCAACCATCCACAAATAGCATCCTGCAACTCATAGACCATGATCCATATGTCTAAAAATAGACATAGTCTAAAAATAGACTTTGCGCCAAAAATAGCCTGCGGGCCCACTTAGTGAAGGCGACTTCTTTTCACTAAGATCCATCATCTTGTTGCATTCTCAACACTCCCTCTCAACAAGATATGGATAATCTGCAACCCCTATCCTGCCTCTGTGGTATTCAAATTTTCTCCTGGTGAGCGCCTTTGTAACATGATCCTCCGCTGCACACAATCTCTGATATGATGGTACCTGATGTCGATGTGTTTGGATCTATCATGAAATACTGGATTAGCCGAGAGTTTAATGCAACTCTGGTTATCACAATAAATCACAGTAGGCTCCAAGTGTGGCTGAACAACCCAACCGAGATCTTCCTCATCCATATAGCCTCGCATGCGGCCAAGCTTGCCATATAAACCTCTTGTTAGTGAGTGCTGGATCTCTTAACTAGCTATGCAAGCTGACAGCAGGCACAGTGCGAGATCCCTCGTTGCTCTTTACCGTCGGGTGGCTCCCACTGCCAATGCGCGTCTGGTGGGCTTCCCTGTGACTTCACCTCATCCTCCTGTCTGTACCACAATCCATATCTCGATGTGCCTCTAAGATAACACAATACATGCTTGCCTGCCTTCCAGAAGAGCTTGGTTGGCTTAACCATAGCTTGTGAAAGCTAGTTAACATCATAGCATATATCGGGTCGTGTATTGACCAGATACATAAGCGACCCCACCAACTGTCGATAAACAGTGGCATCCACTACCTCCGCTGAAGTAGCATCCTCCTTCCTCCAACCTCCAGGAAGAGGAGTATCAACAGGCTTGCAGCCATGCATGTTGAACTTCTCCAGTATTTCCCGGGCATACTTACCCTGAGAAACAAATAGTCCATCATTGCGCTGCCAAATTTCCAATCCCAGGAAATAATGAAGGAGGCCCAAGTCCTTCATCTCAAACTCTCTAGCAAGATCCTCCTTGCATGAAAGTATCAACAACTCATCACCTGTCAGAATCAAATCATCTACATAAAGTACAATGATCAGCAACTTACCCTCCACCACAATTTGGTATAGGTTAGGATCCACCTCACTCTTGGAGAATCCAAGTTTGGTGAAATAACTGTCTATCCGTGTGTACCAAGCACGGTGCTTGTTTCAGCTGTTTCAACCCATACGGCGCTCTCTTGATTTTTATGGGCTCTCTTAAGGCACCTTTTTAGAAAGACTCGTATTTCTTTAGAATCCTTAAACCTTGGGGCTGCTCTATGTCTCCTCCTCAGCTGACTCCGTTTCGGGAAACCGAATCTTCATCCATACGTGAATGTGCCACCCCACTCTGTGACGAGGAAGCCTGAGATCGTCCGTGTGGAGGAATACCTTGCGACGAGGTGCAAAAAGTCTCCTCATAATCGATCCCCTCTGCTTCCTCACTTTAAACCTCGGGCAAAAAAATGTTTGCCTTGTACTTCTCCACACTCCCGTCAGCTACCTGCTTCACTTTGTAGATCCATCTCGAACCCACCACTGATTTCCCCTCCAGCCTCGGGACAATCTCCCATGCACTGTTTCTGACAATCAAATCATACTCTTCCACCATGGAATCTACCCATGTGGGGTCCTCCATAGCTTCCTCGAAAGAGGATGGCTCTGTCATGACACATTTTCTCATAAGAGCCATGTATCCAGTGTATCGGTCCGGTGACTGTCTCTGTCTGCGCTGTGATGTAGGTGCTCCTACAACCTTCTCTGCATCTTGAGCTAGTCGCTCAGCTTTTGTAGTGCGCTTCCGCCCTCTGATGGTTGGCACTGCATGAGTGGTCTCTTCCACTCCATGAACTTCCTCTTGTGGCTGATCCACATCCTGAAGCTCATCCTTAGGAACTAATAGCTCCTCATCTGTATGCAAGTGTGGCTCCCTCTCAAGCGAACACTTCATGGCTTTCTCCTCCTGAAATTTGACATCCCATCGCACAATAGTATTGTGACTGTCTGGAAAATACACACGATAGTTTTGGGGCGTATCAGTGTACCCCACAAATATCCCAACCTCTACGGTCAGCTCCAGCTTCTTCCTGGCATCCTTCGTAACATGAATGTAAAAAGGTGAACCAAAAATCCTCAAATGGGAAATATCAGGCCTCTTACCAGAAAACGCCTCCTCGGGTGTACTCATGCCAAGTATCTTGTGAGGACAATGGTTCTGCACATATACTGCAGTATTGCATGAATCTGCCCACAAGTGAATGGGTAGGCCCTGATCATGCAACATCGCCCGTGCAGCACCCACGATTGTTCTATTCTTCCGCTCAGCAACCTTGTTCTGCTGTGGGTTATGAGGTGCTATGATCTCTCTTCGAATTCCTTCTGCACTGCAAAAGTCCTTGAATTCGCCAGAGATGAATTCACCACCATTGTCGCTCCTAAGAGCCTTCACTTGCTTCCCCGATTCCTTCTCAACCAACGCCTTGAACTCACAGAACTTTGAGTATGTCTCGCTCTTCTTCTGCATGAAGAAGATCCAGCACTTCCGAGAATAATCATAAACAAAGATCACATAATACCTGTGCTTTGCTGTCGAAGCTACTGAGAAAGGTCCACACACGTTTGTGTGAATTCTCTCAAGGATCGTCGTGGTGTGACTATCATGGAGAAGATTTTCCATGCAGGCTGGATACAATGTGATCCTTCACGCCCTCCAACAGAATCCTTTGACACTTTGTTGTCTTCTTTTGCCAAGCCTCAACTTGAGCAGCATCAGTAGGCTTTGGGACTTCAGCATCTATGAACTCCTTCAACCCGTTGTCATCTAACACCGCCTCCATCCTGTCCTTCCATGCAATATAATTCGAGTTGCCCTCAAGGGCATACTCCAATCGCAATCCGTTGAAAGACATCTCAACTTTCGACACCAAGAAAACACTGCTGCAAATTCGAATTCCACCAGCTCAAAACTCAACCACTTTTGATCTATGAGAAAAAATTATTTCCAGCACAGAGATCGACTGTAGGGGCATTTACTGGATTTTTCACCTTTCAAGGAAAGGATGAATCCAGAGGCTACCTGGCCCTCTTACAGACTCTGTCTACCGAAATAAAATGTAATCACTGTAATAGATCCGATGATCAAATTTGCTCCGATACCATGTAGAAATTTGAATAATAGCTGAATTATTCAACGATATTATCCTGATTACACACTATTTAAGCTTCATGCATAATACATAACCTCTTCTACAATTGATCATCAATATGCGGAAATAGAAGCAGTTGTATGCGCACATTAAAACATAATCAAGCACACATATGACACGGTATGTAATGGGGAAAGCATACAGCTAAAAACCCCCAACTATCTGTTATTGTAATGATAGAGAACATGTAACAATACATAGCACAAAGCTCTCACAGCTCTCAGCACTATCTCACATGCTACACACAAACTAGCACGGAAGATGAACAAGTCACAGGTTCAAATCTCCTCCACAAGTCTGCCTGCCTCTACTGCACAATCCAAGATGAATAATGATGAGATCCAAGTTCGAATCCCACTAGCTTGTACTGTGCAATCCTCATTGGAAATCTCAATCAATGTGTGTGAAAATCTCATGCACAGCTATAGTCACAACTGATAGTAGACTCACCCTTTCACCCACCTCTAACATTGGCCTCCACTGAACTGTCCATGCACTGAGTTAACTAATGTATTATTTAGTTGATTTATGAGTTAATAATTAGTGAGTTAATTAATAATTAATTCACACCACTCTCACTAATTGTATCAATCATTTAGACTAAATAAAACTAGCTCAACTAAGTTAAACTGAACACAACTCCATTAACTGTCTCATCAACTCCACCAAACTCTGTCACATGAGTTCTAACTGAAGTCAACCATGCAATAGCTCCACTAAACCCTGGGAATAGCATAATTCCTTCTGTCAGTTGCATGTGCCACATCCAGGCATCAAACTGAAGTGCTCCAAGAGGATAAGATAATGTTTAGAGTCCAAATATTATTAAGAGCTAATAATATTCGACTGATCTGTTACAGGCCCCGGCAGTCTAAGGTAGACTCACATCGATAATAATAAAAATAGAGGTCCATCTATTTTTACCAACTTGACCAACCATCCACAAATAGCATCCTGCAACTCATAGACCATGATCCATATGTTTAAAAATAGACATAGTCTAAAAATAGACTTTGCGCCAAAAATAACCTACGAGCCCACTTAGTGAAGGCGACTTCTTTTCACTAAGCTCCATCATCTTGTTGCATTCTCAATATCAGCAAGTGCCAAAAAATGATACATACAAAAGAAATTTTTGTTAGTTTAGTCAATGTAAAAATTAAAAATCAAACTATCACAATTCATCTCATGCGGAACAAAAAAAATATCCTTTTGAATTTTTATTATTACCTGATATGTTTCTAGCCACGTCATAAGTTGTTTTATTAAAATAATCCCAGGAGGTCAGGAGGTCAGGAGGTCAGGAGGTCAGGAGGTCAGGAGGTCATCCCAGCTACAAAATCCCAGCTACAAAATCCCAGCTACAAAATCCCAGCATAAAAAAAAAAAAAAAAAAAAAAAAAAAAAAAAAAAAAAAAAAAAAAAAAAAAAAAAAAAAAAAAAAAAAAAAAATGTACTTCGTTGATTACCTACAAATTTGGGTGTTTATGCGTTTTCGCATTTATCGTAGGCAACACCGGCGTTTTCGTGCCATCATTTGTGACATGTGTAGGTGCCAAGGAAGCTTCCAAGACACCTTTATGTAGCCTTGAATGATCAAATTCGAATCTGAAGAGATAAACCTCATGGAGAAGATCAAGGACAAAAGGGGGTTATGTGTCTAGATGGTTGAGAGATGTATGGAACTAAAGAGAGATTAGTGGATGATC